>JAUCNH010000480.1:7031899-7041899 GCA_032353275.1 Sardinella hualiensis
ACACACACACACACACACACACACACACACACACACACACACACACACACACACACACACACACAGAGACACACACAGAGACACACACACACACAAACACAGACACACACACACAGCCACACACACACGCGCGCGCCGCAGGGAAGATGGATGACGTGCAGGTGCTGGGCTGGGCCCGCCATGAGGCGGCTCCTAATAAGAAGCTATCCGCTGTCATGATTCTGAGCCTGTTGAATGGGGTATATTTCAGCATGTCAACAAGCCACAGTACATCTGATAGCCATTCTCAACCAGGCGAGGCCAAGAGTATATTATACAGTGTCCGCTGAGAAACAACAATCTTAACAGCCTCCACTGCACTTGATACATAAATACATTGAACACAGATACAGTAGGTAGTCAAGACAGATAGATTACATTACTTAGAGACAGACATGCAGAGAGATAAATAGAGGACTCTGGGAAAAACATTGCAATGTCATGGACAGGTCCCTCTGAGCTTGCATTCAGACAGTGTCTATCTTGCATCAGGCTTGTTCTTTTTATAAACCCCCTCTATTTTCGTCAAGATAAAAAAGGAAACCGATTGCATGTCAGCCCTTGGCACAGTCTCATTCGTACGAGTGGGAAATGGACAGGATTCTGCAGACCAAGCGCAGTGAGATGACGAAAGCGGCATTTTCATTTGTTCCCGATTAAGGAAGACACAGCGTTCAAGTGTAGCCCACTCAGAGGCTGGAAAGCATAATTACGTGTGAAAATCACTACCGCCACGTTGAGCCACTTACGTGCTGGTCTATCTAACCATCCAGTCCCTCTGGCACGATTTTCTCCCTCCACCTGCGGCAACTCCACCGCCAGCCAGTCAGCCAGCCAGTTCCCGCAGGTGAGCCCACGGAGGCGTCAGACAGAAAGGGACAAGTGCGCCCAGAGGGGCTGCGGGATGCCACCTGATAATGTCACTGTGTCACCTGGCAGCCTGCTTACACACGAGCGCCTTCTAGTCCTTCTTTCTGCCACCGCTAAAGGCTCGGCAGGCAGCGTCTCGGCTTATGGCCTGCAGTAGGCAGTAGGCTATTCCTGGCCACTGGTCCAGTCTCTGCCAGGCCCTTTCATTCACCCAGCCAACTGGACAAGCGGTCCCTTCCTGAGGCCCAGGAGCCTTGGTCATTGCATCTGGACCTCCCTCCATGCACAAACACACACACACACACACACACACACACACACATGCACACACACACGCACGCACACACTGGATAAAGCCTGTGACTCTGCAGGATGCTGGCTCACGGTGCTATCATCCACGCCAGGCAGGACCACAGTGCTGGGATGAGCCTTTGCTTGGTTTGATTATCATCTGTAACTTCTGTCTGGCCTCAGCCCTCTCCTTTTTCGAAAAACCCACACAATGAAACCCACACATTTCTCAAAACTATTAAACTCAGGGCCACAGGCACCTCCCGGCATCGGGGAGACCTCAGGAAAGCTCGGGGAGATAATTAAAATGCAGTTGGAGTCGGCCTGTGCATGCACAAGCATACAAATGAACAATATTGCACAAGTTGAAAGGCGGCAGTTTGCAGATCTCATTTCCCACCTGCACCTGCCACAACTGTAAGCCACGCCACCTGACAGTCCTTCCTTTGGATGAGGGAGGTGTTCAGCCTCGTTAAAAAGATAAATTAAATCAATAAAAAAATTAATTAAATAAAATACAAGTTTGGACTCCATGTCCAACATGGTTTAAATTATGTTAGTGCATGGCTGTGGGCTTTTTCTGTGGTCAACAACTACAAGAGCCTGGTGTTTTATGTGACCACTGTTATTCCACACAGAGCTCCAACACCAAGACCCCGAAAACACAAAGACTTATGAGAGGGACAAAGACACACATTGTTTCAACATCTGCCTCAGGCTAATCCCAGCTGCACCAAGCTAACGCTCGAGCAATGGAGGTTTAATGGAGAAACAACCCCCAAACAAAACAACATCATTAGTGGATGTGGAATGACAGGCCTGGCCCACCCACTTGTTCCTGTTGCTGTCACACACACACATTATGAGACGCGAGACAGGTAACGCTCGACTCTCTCTCAAGTCATTTAGATTCATTGTGAAACATTAGTCTTTTAAGTTCATCACTTCATTAGCATCAACAACGCATCTTCTCTCCTGCCAAAAAAGACACATCAATATGACAGACAAACTATTCCTGTTTGGGGTGGCACGCAGTACTTTTCCACCGCGCCCCGACTTATTCGTGGCGTAGTGGGAGTTAAACCGAGTGTGTCCCTTTACTGCCCGAGGCGTGTAAAGACTCTGGTTTAATGTCACCCACAAGGCCAGCGGTGGTCATTATTAAACATTACTCCTCTCCTCCCATTTCGCAGGTCACAGAGCCCCCTTATATCAGATAGCACGGCACCATTACTAGGGCTGTAATGACAGCGGGGCTCTGGCAGCCATAAGGCCGCTGCCCTTGTGTGAGATTTACAGCATAAAGATGTTTAGATAAAGTCGTGATTGAGTGGAGCCCCACTCAGACCCTCTCATTACAGGCCATCATTATGGAGATTGACTTACAATATACACTCTTGCACCCCACCCCACCCCACGGGCTTCTGTCCTGAGCAAGAGGGAGCACATTCTGTCGAGGATGGGTGGGTGGGGGATGGGGGGGTCTCCGATGCTGTCAGCTTGCTCTTAATTTGTGCCGGGCGGCTTCTGTCATTTCCTCTCTGGCAGAGGGCACCTTTCAATTTGGCTCCATTTCCGTCAAAATCTGTTTGCTTGACAAAAAGCCCAGAGCCCCTCCATGTTGTGCTCATACACAGACACACAGAGGCACACACACACACAAATGCACAGAGAGAAGATCCTTACGGCATCATGTGTGAGGGGAGGAAAATGGAGGGATGAAAAAGTGGTAGGAGTTTGACCGCGTGTAAATAGGCGGCAAGGCGAAGCCTCCGGCTCCACGCACTGGGCTCCGAGTCGCCAAAATGCCCAACAGATGGAAGGAGGCAGCACAAGGACCCAGACGCTGCCAGAACATCCTCACTATGTCTGCCCAGAAACAGGGCTGACTGTGCCATCTGCAGGCACCATTACAGCACTCTCTCTCTCTCTCTCTCTCTCTCTCACACACACACACACACACACACACACACACACACATACAGATGCACACTCCCCTGTGTTGTTGAGTGCAGAAGACATTGTCATCAGCTGATCCACGAGAGCTCGGGGTTAGCTGTGGAACTTCCCACTGCTTGATCCTGATTCTGTCACCGGGCCTCTCGAGCGCCAGCAAGCCGTCGTGAAAATAGGCAGAGATGCCACTGTGCCGACTCAATGATATCTCAGGACTCCATTTTTAAAGACAGCAGTCTCGAGAGATAAAGGATCCAAACCATCACACCATTTCTCCACCCGAGTTAATTTAGCAGATATCACATGTAATTCTTTAAGGGGGAGGAGGAGGACATCCAGTGGGCCCAAAAAACAAATCATCTTATTCCTAATACCCCAGAGTGCCATGACACATAGAATGCAAAGAAGCCTCGATGGCTTTTGGAGTCGTCATGTTTTTGAGGACAGAGGGATGTCAAACATCCAATGAGATTCAAAAACCCTGCAACACTCCACCCTCCCCCCCCTCCCGAGAGCTAAGAGGGGGGTCGGGGCAGGCAACAGGCAACCCAAAAATTTAATGAGTCTGGAGTGGGATGATTTCATTTTCTCTCTTGCCTCTGATGGGCCAGGCGGCTGTTTGGTACATGAGAACGAGGGAAGGAGGGAGAGAGGGAGGGAAGGAGCGAGAGGGAGAGAGGGAGAGGGAGAGAGAGAAAGAGCCGGAGAGTGCTTTAGCAGCGAGCCCAGTCCATATGCTTTCTGTGGTTCCTTTGTGCGGAGAGGCGGCCGATGGATGTGAGGTCTCTCTGATGTTGGCGAGCAGGCAGAGGCAGAGCCATCATCAGGGGAGGGGACAGGATCTGAAGCCCAGGCGGACTTAATGAGGCTGGCCGCTCCCCGCTCATGACCGAGGAGGCTCACTCCCGTTCCGCTGGCCAAGTGCAAAGAGGACCAGCCTCTGAAGGGAGACATGAAATTAAATAGCCGAAGGGGCTACTGAGGCACCGGCCAAAGCAGAAATGTTCCGGAGAGACAGAGATAGTGGCACTCCACCATATGGGCAAAGACTGAAAGACTGAGGGGTTCTTAGTGAAACTATTCTTGGTATCTCCATGCTGAGGAAATCATAAAACAAATCTACATTTTAATTCGATGGGTATACGAGGCAGAGAAACCCTACTGTGGGTTTACACAGGAGCAGTACTGCATTGCTTGATGGTTGTATTTCACATGCATCAGAAGCTGTTCAACACTGCATCCACATCAACAGTGGCATTGATGCAATGACCAAAGCTGGAGCCTATGACATGTTCTCTGTAACTATGGTGATGGCTGCTATTGGATCAATGAACACAAAGCGAGCCACAACCACTGCTTACAGCCTTCACGAAAACAAACACACAAAAAACACAGTTGTCCACTTCTTTCTTTAAAATACTGCAAAAAAAGGAATACAAAAGTCCTTCCAGCATGGTTACCAGGCAACACATAATGTAAATTTTATGCTATGCTGAGGAGGATGCCACACAGAGAAACAAATATGTTACATAAATATTGTCTTTTCCTCCCTTCTCTTAACCAACAGACTCGACATCTTCTTGTAAATCTTAAGATAGTGTGACTCATGGGCAGACTTACCTGTCAGGGACGAGCTGAATGAGACAAGGTGTTTCTTTTCCTGGCAGATGACGGCCAACCCGGCGAGGTGTTGGTGTTACTGCAGCTCCAGAGGAAGGGGTCAAGGCTCTAGTGTTCTCCTTTGCCAAACATTTATTATCGCACACACAAGCTAGGCTCCAGGGACACGAACATCATTAACACTGTCAGGCAAGGCATACGAAAAACATGATGAAGATCTAGCCCATTTTCCCTTTGCCATGCATGCCTAGCAGTGCTCTTAACTGGAGGAGAAAAGGCTCGCAGCGGAATACTCTCTGAAATTCTGTTGATGAATTTTTAGCTCTAGGTGGGTGGACAGGCTTTGGGCTGGAAAGGGGTGTCAAGGAAATGCATATTGCTAAGATGTGTCTTGAAAACGAAAACCAGGGAAAAAAAAAGGACATAATCTGATCTGCTTTTCAGTGGTTAAATTGGGTGGATTTTGGCTGTGACGTTCATACAGGTAAGATCCAGGCTGCTGCTATTCAGAGACTAAAAAATAAACAAAATAAGCCCAAACTGGTGTCATCCGGTGTCAGAACAGATCCGTTGCTTAACCTGTATTAGATAAACACACAGTCACTAGAGATTACTTCAAGCCCTGCTTTTCACTTTAAGTATGAGGCACTTTCCTACCCTACAGCAGGGTGGAGTTGTCACTACTAGGCTCAGATAAACAGCCAAGAGATAAATAATAATAATAAAAAAACTTAATTAAGACGCTTGTTTTCAAAGTGCAGGAAATAACTGCTTCTTTTCAACCATCAGTGCAACCCAAATTAAAATAACCCAATTAAGGGACTATGAAATGTCTTTATTTGATACACGCAGGCTGCATATTTTGGGGTGGAGAGATCTCCGGGGGGACCAGGCATTGATTAAAAGTGTGCAAGAGACAAAGGAGAGCATTAGCCTAGATCAGACCATGGAGAAGCAGAAAAGGCTCCTTTTTATTTGCAGACAAAAGGGTCACAACCAAATCGATGGTGTTCTGTCACTTATCGTGGAGAGACGTATCTTTCACCTCCGCCTGGTGTCGCTAGCAAAAGTGCCAGTTACACCCCCTGAGAAGCATCAAAACGGTGAGATAAATCAAAAAACGGTGCGTGAATGACAAGCAGCGTTTGAGCGCTGGATACAGCCAGAGAAGGACGCCGTCGGCATTGGTAACGAGATTGCGCGAGGGAATATGCATGCTGCGAGGATGATTGCAAACATAACTGATGTGCTACTGCTGTTTTTGTCTGGCCATGATGGTCTGGTTGGCAGAGCAAGGTGTCAGAATGGTGTCAAGGTCAAAGTTCAAAACACCCCTAGGGATTAAAAAAAAAAAAAAAAAAAACTATCAGGCAGAAAAGCATCTGCAGTGTTGTCAGGCCAAACATAGTAATCCTACTTGCATACATTGTAACCGTACTTGCATACATACTAATGTTACTCAAAGAGTGAATCATCCCTCATTAGCTCAACATGGTCTCATGAGAGAAGACAGAAAGGAAGCAGAAGCTTGTGTGAATGTACTGTATAGTGAACCCTCTCAAGGCTGATGGGATGTATAGGAAACTTTAATATGGAGGAGGGCTTGACTGTTAAATAGCAAGGGTATACATTTTTTAGCTTAAGTGTTGCTTGGAGTGCTATGCACTCTTCTGCAACCTAATTGGAAGCACTTCTGTCTTTGCTCAGAGGTATGGCTGGAGAATTCAGCGGCATGTGGTAAAACCTCCTCTTTAGGAATCCTCAGCTCTCGGATATGCAGTGAAATGGCGATGAAAGATACATTTCATCATCTCCTCCTACAGTTTCAACATAATTAACTTCCTTCCGCTTGAAAACTGTGGAAAGAACATGTAGGACACGAATCAAAGAGAATCAGTGTGGTACTCAACATTGATTTCATTCATCAATTACATCTTTAATGTAAAGTCAAATCAATCAGTGATGTACCCTACTGAATCAAAAACTTGAGGCAAGCAAAAAAAAAAAAAAAAAAAAAACCTTTCATCTCACAACTGAAACAATTAGGTTTCACAGCAGTCTCTGTCAGGTCAAGTGGTGGATGATGCTGCAGGGTCAAGAGTGACGCATCGGACGGGGCTCCTCCTAGTCACACGGATGCAAACGAGGTCCATTAGCCTTGCCGGCCCGCGGCATGCTCACACCCTCTCGGAATGTGGCGGCGGTGGTTTTCCGGAGAGCCGGCGAGGAAGGTAATTAGAGCCGAAGCGGGCGGCGAGGAGCTCCTACCCGTCGGCGGCCCCTGCAGCCATCGCTGACTGATGCGCGGCTCTGTCGCAGCCGCGGCAGACACATACTGAGCTGCCAAAAGAGCAAGAGAGAGATGGCGCGAGAGCTCAGCACAGAGACCTGAAAAAAAAAGTGCAAACGTCCACAAAAAGTAACTTGGGTTGGCGGTGCCAAAAGTTCCTTGTGCCTGTCAGGGACCTGTCATTTTGAGCCCACTTGAGCACAGCGAGCAGGGAACTCAAGCTGGCGAAACTGAGCACATCTCCACGCTATGGCACATCCATTTCTGGAGAAAAGTCAATCTCATCCAGACATTCAGCGCAGAAGACTTGTTTTTTTTCTTTTCGTTTTTTTTAATGCGAAGGGCTGTTTTATCCAGATGCTGTTTGGTTGTGATGCAATTAGAGTTCTGTTTGCCTTCAATTTTAAGATTTGATTCACTTAAGAGGACTAACACAGAAAGGTTATGATGACACTTTGGATAAGAATCTGTTGACAGTAGAGGCCATTTTTTGCCCACATTTTATAATTATATTCAATGTAATTTGACTACATTACTGAGGTCACAGATACAGTACTGCATGGGACAATCACTTTCAACAATTTCAAAAAACTCATTTAAATCATGGGACACTGGAATAGAAAAACAAAAACAAATGGAATATTGCAATGTCATTAAAGGCCATTCACATCAAGAATGATAACTATAACAGAAAATAAATTTTGCCGTAATAAGTATGAATGACAATGTCCACATCTCAAACTATAACGACAACATACGCAGCGATATAAGTGGGATCACTTTCAGAGCAATTTTTAGAACGATAAAAGGCTGCCTGACAGACAATCAGAAACACAGAATTTTGGACTTAACATTTACTCACATAAAAAGAAAGTGAAGTTTCATTAGCGTCGGTCAGTGTGGACGTTCATATTGTGATATTAGTTATCTTTATAGCTTTAGTTCCTGATGTGAATAGAGCTTTAGACTTTTAATGTGGAATTCTGACGGCTCATCTGAGTTGGCACTATAAAAGACAGCTCATGATGTAACGTGGGCCTTTATGGAGGCAATCCTAATTTGTGGAATGATCACAACGAAAGGGGGAAATCAGTAACCTTCTTAGGACAAAAATATCATAAAAATAATATATTAGTTTGGATAGACATGGAGGGAAAATGATGTAAAAAATTACAAAAAAATACTGGCTCTTCTGGGACAAACAGACTAAATCAAAACAACAAGGCTACGTAAAGGAAAATGCTGAAAAAAAAACATACCATACAAAGCATAGGAGCAGAGGAAAATATCACAAAAGACGACGGAAAAAAAGCATGTTGCCTCACATGGCAATTTTGGTACTGGCAAACTCAACTCGGCCTCTAAACAAATAGAATCGGGCAGGACCGGCACCAATGCAATAAGGAGGGGCTCTGAACATGACCAAGTATGGCTAGCCCTGACTTAAACACTCGGCAGGTGCACTAATTGTTCACAAACACACATTCAGTCCTTCACCACTGTGCTTTAGCTTTCAGCTGGAGACCCAGTCAGTCCTGATAGCATGAAGTCTTCAGAAACAAACAAAAAATGGTTGATTCTGCATGGACGTCTAACAACTGTAGGAGAATAATGATGACCTGTCGCCTTAGTAAAGGGACATTCCTTTCTATGCAAATCAAAAGTCAATGAGAAACGTTAACCAGGCATGTTCCAGTGTCAGCTGATCTCATCATGAAGAGTGGCTGTTAAACCAGTGCTTTGTGTTCATGGTGACAAGCGGCTCAAGGTGAGTCTCTGGAAGGTGGCGGAAGCTTCCTTTATTAAAAAAAAAAAAAAAAGACGAATGATTTAGCGTCTAAAAGCCTCCTGATTCATGATGAGTCGTGCAAGGTCTGCCGTGTTTGTTGTCAGCAGCCTGAGATGTCTTTGGTCTTGTTCTTGCGTTGGAAACGTGTGTCCGAGGGGTCGAATCCGCGTTCGCTGGCCCCGAAAACGGCCCAGCTGGGCGTCTTGGCCATGTAGTCCGCCGCCGAGAAGGTGCTGGCGCCACCGCTCTCCTCATAGGCCTGAACCAGCTCCTGGAAGCGCTCGTAGTTGATCCACGTCCACCACTCTCCATCTACTTTGAACTGACAGAAGAAGAGAGAGGACAAGGGAGGGGTGGGGGTGTTGGGCAGACAGAGAGAGAGAAGGTGAGGAGGAGAGAGACAGCAGCTGAGCGATAGCTCTTCGGGTGATTAATCACAGCGGCGATGCCCTCGGTGTGAGCTCCCTGAAGGCTTGGGGCAGCTGACAGGGGGCATCAGTTAGGTGATGCAAACCACGGGAGCGCATCAAATCCTAATTTAGTTCCTCCAGCCGTCAAACGGGCCTCTGTCAAAATGTTTACGAGAGGGGGGTCAGCGCTGGGAACCGTCCCACAACATCCTGCTGCATTTGTCAACGCTGACTGGGAATAAATAAGGACACCGAACACCCCAAGGATTCAAACTATGGAGTCGAAAGATGATGCAACCAAGGGTTAGCATAACAAAAACACTAGAGCCAAAAATGACACTATGCCACATGGTCACTGTCACTACGCAATGTTTGTTTTTTTGTTGTCAGTCTCTACTAAACAATACATTTCTTGATGTCAACGGTAATAGGGAGAAGTTTTGAAATAATGATTCATGGTTAACTTTTCACCATCAACTGAAGTCTTTCTAACCGATTTGAGGTGTCAAAATGTTTTTCGGCTACAGTTTAACAGTTTTCCGTTGTTTTCCTATATGAGTTTGATTTTGTAATCACCCTGCATAAATAATCATTTAAATGGCCTCATTTAATTAAAAAGTGATGACAGGTTGACTTCACTGCATGCTGTGCACTACAAGCTGTTTATTGCGCTGGGATAGAAGCATGCCCTTGAAAATAAACACCAAAAGGGGTGAAACTGTCCCCTGATAATAC
>JAUCNH010000480.1:8131819-8143454 GCA_032353275.1 Sardinella hualiensis
AATGAAGAAAAATAGGGATGGGGGAAAGAATCTGCCATTCTATATCGACGGCCGGCGCGAAGCTGAGTCTAAATTCCTGGAGGGCTGCACATATGCTCTCCGTCCCTCCCTGCTCTCGATTGGAGCAGCTTTGCGGTGAACAACAAACTGGTATTATGGAGAGGCACTGGAACGAAAACTAGCACTCCAACATCCCTCCAGGAAGCCAGGCGGACGGGGGAGACCCAGCTTCTTACATGGTGGCCACACACCCCGAGGAGAGGCAGGCAGGAGTGTGTCCTTTTATTTTAGCTCTTAAAAAAAAGGGAGAAAAAAAAAAAAAAAAAAAAAACAGCCTAGGCCTTCATATTTGTTTGCGCCAGTGTGGAAAAATGTGAGGGAGGCACATCTCAGCAGTCAGCCACACTGGGAATAGCAACAAAGTTGACATAATCTGCCAACAGCGCAAGGATAGAAAAAAAAAAAACATCCGTGTGGACCTAAGATTAGCCTAAATAAGGACAGACATATCAAAAACAGGCAGAAAATTGAGAAGCTGTCAAGGTTAAATACAACCACAACGTCCTAGTGACAGAGGAATGGGAATACAAACATGTCCGTGTAGAACAGCTTATATCATTTGCTTTCAGCAAAATGGGGAAACATTTTTTTTTTTTTTTTTTTTTACTAAATTTCCAAAATCAGCCAAGTGAAGTATTTCAAGTATGTGTTGCAGCCAGTGGTGTTCGGCTCAAGTACCCAAGAAAAGAAGAGCAGTGAGCCTCGTCTCGTTTCTGGGGCTGGTAACTTTCCTTCTTTTCCCGTTTTCACTCACTCGCTCATACTTACTCACCCTTTCTCTCTCTCTCTCTCACACTCACAGACACACACAGACACACACACACACGCTCCCAAAAACACACATGCAAGCCGTGGCATGCACTGGGCCCTGCTCGGGGCTACTGCTTTCAATCTTGTGCTGTCAGAAGGACAGCACCAGGCATGCTGGCAGTCAGCTGCTCCCGGCCTGCATCCCTTCTCTATTTTCAACACACTCCCTTTCCTCTCTCCTTCCATCTCCCTCTCTCTCCCTGCCCCCCGCACCCGCTTTTAGCCAGATTCTCCGCCGGCTGTGGCCAACTGTCCCCAAGATTTTTCAGGTGACATCACTCCTGATGAATATTCCCCACCATGCTGGCGGCTCCCCAAGCTTGGGGCCATGACCTTTCTTCAGAGCGAGCCTGCTTGCCTAAGACAGCGCTGTGGCGCAGTACGGACAAAGCCAGGGCTATTCTACGTGCACACGTTCCACTGTGAGTCCAGGATAGGCTGGAGCTGTACCCATCAGGGCCTTATTTGGCCGGTGGATTCAAAACCGCTTCTTTCTGGTTTTAATTCCTTTTGCAGGTTGGAGCACATCCCTGCAGACTGAGCCTGTGCTGGCGAAGAACTCCCCTGGATGGATGGAGGCCGGGGGTGAGGGTGGGATGGGGGGGAGTAGGGATGGGATCAACGATGACACAGCAGATCTCCTGTTGCCTTAACATGTTACTTTACTGTCTGTCTGTCTTGCTTTCCTCCTTCATCCTTATATGCACCACTTTAGTTTACATTCCCCATCTCTCTCTCTCTCTCTCTCTCTCTCTGAAGATGGGGGGGGGGGGGTTCACTGGGGGCAGCTTGGTTTCATCAAAGAGGGGTTTGGGGTTTGAGGCTGGGGCGTGTAATAAAAATGAAATATTAAAATTCCTCTGGAGCACTAAATTGGCCTAATGCTCCCCTTTATGAGGAGTCCTCGTCTCCGACTGAGCAGCCCCTGGCATGAGCACACACCGACCATCACCAGACCCTCTGCTTACGCTACTCCGTTGCCAGCATTTAAGGTCTAAGAACACACAGACTACCTGGCAGCTTTCATTCAGATCATGCAGCAACAAGAGGGCCTCCTTCTATGACTAGTCTGAGACCACAAACCTCATGATAAAAACATGGACAAAACAGACATCTGATGACTATTCCATCTGCGCTGGTAACCCAGCTGACTGTTCACCTCAAGCACATGCATGTGGGGGGTCTGCAAAGGCAAATATTTTTAACTCTTAATGCAGATTTTTTTTTTCAACCATTTTTAACTAAATGTCTTCACAAAGCTGGATTGAAGACAATTTTGTGTTACTTGGTGGTATCTGATACTTACACACATCTTTGGCTTATAAAGGTTGGCGGTCAGAACAATAGCCAGGCTAGTGTCACTGTGGTACCTCCACACAGTATTGTATTTTGCTACAGTACAGCAGCGTACTCTCCTGAGGCTTCGGTTTCTCAACTACTTTGTAGAGTAAACAATCGGCTAAAAGAAGGCAAGAATTGGAGTTCAAAACAAAGTGCCCACCCACTGCAAAGTAAACGTACGCCTATCGAGAGCATCCAGACTCATTGCTCAAAGCAAAGCGGAATGAAAGAATGTGGTCCATCAGGCTAAGAAACCAAATCACCCATCCCCGAGATCACTTGTCTTGTCTTGAGGCGGGCATATAGAGAGCTTCGGCCATCATCTGTGTTGACTAAGCCTTTGTGTGGTCATGTGGCGCCTGCTTCCATGTTGACCTCATGCAGATCAATGCTCTTTATCCTGGCCTGGTCAGGGCCTCGGCGGGGAAACTCCTCTCATCCCGGCCACATTAATCCTAGGGCCTTTACCGGCGGCTCCATTAACCTTGGGTAATGGCCCTACGCAAGTGCCGACCCGGCGGTCTACAACCCTCCATTAAGGGAGCTCATTCCTCTTGGGCGGTGGCGTGAGACCCATCAGTAGGCCGCCCGGACGCCTTGGAGGAGAGCTGGCTTCGCAGCCTTTAGCACAGCCGATAGGCTGAGTCACTGTCTGCTCAGCTTGCTACACCTGCTGTGTCTCTCACTGCCCATTCGCTACTAGAACGCCAGAACACAGAGTAGACTGGGGGAGAATCTGATTTGATGGAAGCAGCAACTTAATTGCTCAATAATTATGTCTCATTACTGCCAAGGCAAGACATATAATGTTATTCCAAGACAAAATTGAACAGTTAAGAGGGGAGACTACATATAAAAGTTTTTAAACTTCACTTCAGAATATCTTATGTACAGCAGTGTGCCATTTGGGTTCAGATTCACTTCCACTACTTTGCATGTGTGTTTGGTGTGTGCGCACTGAGTTGAAAAAGGGTTACCGGTGTGTCTTAGGGGAAAGCTATCCAGAGGCTCTGGTCAATGCCCACACCAATGTGGCTTGTTGTTTTTCACTGCCATTCTGGAATGCCCAATATAGGAAAACATTCTATAGAAATCTTCCAGAAGCACTGTAAATATTTTGCATATAGCCGACAACACTGCTTTATTGTATTGAAAACGGGCCTGTAATCTATTACCAACAACACAGCTTTAACATATGATGGAAGCATTACTCAAAACAGATGTGTGAAATATTCAAATCACCATGTTAAATAAACAGACATTTCATAACAAGAAAAAAAGCCCTAACTCAACTGGATTTTGTCATGAAGGCCTCGGGGAGACTGAGTAACCTTAGTCTCATCAGTCCTAATCCTTCCACATGCCTATAGTACGGTCCATTCATGGGCAACAGACCAAGGCACAGAGGTGTGGTGAATTTGTACACAAGCATTCACAAACACACACAATCGGTCATTAGGAGGTGGTTCACCGCTAAGATGACTGCATTGATTTGTCCCATTTGATAGCACATAGGTTAATGAATGTGGTGCAGTTGTGAGGATGCTCCTGTTACACACTTCACGTGCTTCTATGACGATCTTTATACCAGATTGTCAAGCTGACCCTAGGGTTGTTATGGTTTGTAACAGTTTTTAAGCAGCAAACAAGCAGGAGGCTCTTTAATTCAAAGTTCGGTTCACAGTGCGGCGATGGTAAGACATTTGGGAAGGCTGTTGGCTAGGCTTATAGTATGGCTTTGCTGCGATACTAGATGTCAAATTTGTAGCTGGTCTCATTTCAGGCTCCAGTACACAGATGCACTGGGTTTGGTACAGAAACGGGATGAGGGATTTGAATTTTCAAGCTCTCCACAACCCCTCCCCCCTTCCCCCCACCCATCCTGTCAGGATGAAGACAGGCACTGCTGGTACTTAATATCTCCAGTTCTAAGATGCCATCTGCTCTAGAATCAGGGAGAGACATGCAACAATTGTCTTTACAGTGACATAATCATCATATTCAACAGAGCTACTACCTGCTAACGAGCATCAACAACCATGGAAGTGAAATGCATGATCAGTGAACGATCACCGAGTCGACAAAAGTAAAAGCTTTGGGCAAAAGTCAATCTGTGGGTCATTAAAGACTTGTAGTGTGCAGATGAGTGGAAAAGGATGAAGGTATGAATGAAATGACTTCAGCTGCTGGATCCTGTATGAATGTTTGCAGAGAGCAACGCCCAATTATTCTCATATGACTTATTTCTTCCTCAAGGGCAAACTACTGTAGTACAATTTCAAAATATAATTTTAAAAGGGGAATTTTACGAGAGATTCTTGGGTAAAATAGTAGGCCGCAGGCCAGACAGAGCTGCTCTCTCAGAGTGCTCTCACTCTCAACAAAACCAACCAACGGCTTTGTTGAATGTGAATTTGAATGTTAACACTGGAAATTTTGGGATGCACTACCTATTTCAGCCACATAAATAACTGAATAGCAATGTGTTTCAATGCCTTTCAATGCCATGTAAATACATGGCAAAACTATGCATAGCCTATGGGAATGAGGAAGTTCAAGGCAAGACAAGTCTCAAGGCATGTTAGATGACATCTAGAGGGCATACTTTTTTAGAAAATATATCGTTGTTGCTTTCTTACCTGGTAAAACATCAAACATTCATTTTTAGCATGACCAGAGTTAATAAAAAAATATATTGGAAGGTAGAGGTGCAATATGACCCTGTCTAGCCTGTGGCCTATATCACTTATGGTGTGGATATTCCCAATTCTCTGGAAAGCAGCCGTGTCCTCCAGATGATCAGACTGTTATTGATTGATCTGATACTGATGAAATGTGGACCAGCACGAACTTGTGGTCACATGTAACATCACATTACTTTCAAATCGTTAATAAACTGTTTTCGTTTCGGTTCCTGTCATAATGCCTACACAAACATCTGTAAAAATGTGGTGAAAAAAAAATGGTGGCCCACACTTAATATTTTATTTTTTTCTTAGATCTCATCTACAGCCATGCTTGGTCAGGGTTCAAGTTAAATGGAAGATGTAAGACATCACTGACAGATATGGACAAGTGGACATAAAGTTTAGTAAGGCACTACATATGTGATTCATCTGGGGGTTCTCAAAGACTGTTCATATTATGACTGGAAAACCTCCCACTTCTCTGAGCACTCAGGTTACTTCTGCAGATGATCCTCATGATACACAGCTTCAGTGCATATTTTATAAAATGACAAAAATAGAAATGGGGGATTTTCTTTGGGATTATTTTTCCCTCTTCCCGTTTTTTTGGAGAAGTGTTCTTTTTCCACTCATGGAAATAATGCAATCATTAAGCAATGTTGTAAAATTTAACTTGACCTTACCACAACCAAATTGAAATTCAGTGGTCATATTTGCAATGAGTAAATCAAGGCCAACTCATGAGTCTCCCTTAACATTATACACAAACCAACAGCTTTGTGAATAAAAAAAGCACATCATAAACAACCAGACCACCATTATTCCAAGCTGAAACTTGGGTCAATGGAGACTTGGCTCCTCACTGTATCCTTAGGTATGACAAATGTGTAATAAGGCCAGCACACAGGCCTTGTGGGTTTGTGAGTGTCCCCTCAGCTGGTGCTGACTGACCTCAAGGCTACACAGACAATCTGTGATTCACCGGCAAATCATCATGGTGGGATGCCTAAGGGATGCCTCTTTTCCGCCCAGAGAATCATCAGTCCAATCGAGTGAGCACACTTCCTGTATTTATTTCAGTAGATAACCCAGTGCTGGGAGGTTTCTCACGATAAAACTGACCATGTGCTTAAATGAGTGAATGAATGAGTGAATGAAAGAATGAATGAATGAATTTGAATGAAAGAAAGAGCTAAAGAGCAGTGATGATACACTCAACATAGTTTATTCTAAAGTTATTTTGTTCAGCAATTAATCCTGTCACATTGCACGCCTCTTAGTGCCACTCAAAACTTAGACAGACACTATGGAGACACAAAAACCCTGATTCATGACTAGGACTCATTAAGCTGATGTGTTTCCTGTGGGCCAGATATAAGCTACTGTACATGAGCAAGACTAGTTCAAGGCATGGGTCAAATGTGTGCCACATGCTCTTGACCTCATTTAGCCCAGTTTCTGAACTGCCACTGAAGATCAAATTTACTTGATTTGCAGGGCATAATGGCCAAACTTCCTATGTGAACAGGTTAGTTCAGTATGTCATTGTTGCACTGGGTTGGTAAGCACAAATCAAACTGAACTTTTGACCAACTGACCATGCTCCCACATTGACATTTCACAAACACCCTGGGACAATGAACTTGTAAATGTGACAACATTCCATCCCTCACCCATTATGCAGGCAGCAGGACAAATGGGGTGAACCCTCTCTTGGGGAGCTAGGGGTGGGGGCATGAGTTGCATTTTCCTGAGTCTGTTACAGACTGGCTGACAGCTTTTCTATATAAACACTGCACAATTTATTCAATTTCTATTTGAGGAAATAACCAATTTGTGCTTACTTACCATCAACTATAAAGTATGAGGTCAGTGTCTAGCGTTGACAGACACACATACAATGGCACTAAAGTTTGATTTTCACCGAAAGATAAAGAGATAAAAAAAAACTTGTTGCACTGGTTGTTTTACACCCAAGACACACGAGAGGACTGGGTTCTCACCTCAGCCCGTGGTATGGGGCCACAAATGTAAAACCACCGCAGCCATTGTATTGGAATATGAGAAAAATAACATTCCAGAAAAGTCCGTGCGAACAGCGGTGGCTTCAAAGCGTGTAATTGCCAAATACAGGCTGCAACAGGATGTGGAATTCAACGGCGAGAGTTCCATACAAGGGCTCATTTTGGTTCCGGGAACGGCCTCTGCCAACTCCCAGAGAAGAAAGAAAAGAGGAGGGATCTAAACGAGGATGGCTAGGCTACGTGGTGCAAAGCGCCAGGTATAGGCTACTAGGCTAGACCTGCCATCAGATGACAGTTTGACTTACATTGAATGCATTACAAACTAGCCTGTGAGTATATGCAAGTCAAACTCATTATTAAGGTGGATTCTTTACGCAAAAAGAGAGGCCTAACCGCTGTGCTCAACTTCGCTAAAGCATGAATCAGCTACCTTACGCCTTTGGTTGTCCCGTGGGGATTAATTCATGGAAGGTTAAATTAGCCACAGTCTACAATATCAAACGAAACATAAATGCAAGGAAAAGTTAATGTCACGCTGCCCAAGTTTAGCTCCCATAGGCTACAGCACCAATAATGAACAAACGATGAGACAGGCAACCCCCTCCCCTGCAGAGGCCGACTGGTGATGTGAGCGCAACAGTAGGGAGACAGAAAAGTTAGGCTGACAGTGACTAGAGTCTAGCCAGACAGAGCGGACTACACAGACTTTGTGTTTCCTGAAAGAGTTTCCCATTGTGACTAAAACACTTAGTTTTATGGGACTTAACAGCGCGGTAGACTTCAGGATCGACCAATTTGGGAATCCTGCCCCGTACAGCCTCAAATACAGTAGCCATATGAACCAAGAATCCGTAGCCGTAATAAAATCAGACATGGATGTGCTAAACCAAACACCAACTTGAATAGGCTTAACTTTCATTGTGGTAAAACGGTGAACAATTTGGTATCCCTGGGTAGCCTATAACTTATCAGTCTACTGGTGAGCGTGTGCTACTGTAGCCAGTTCCAAAAACAAAATGAACACAAAGCGTAGACAAATCAGATTTGACCTGCTTTACCTCATTGTTAGGCGAGAATGGAGATCCTCTTGGTCGCTGAGGTTTCGGCTTCAGATAAGCACGGAGTTACAAAGCAAAAAAAGAAAATAAAAACGACGATATCGAGGAGATACACATCTATCTACCCACCAAGGGGTAATTATTATCAAGGGAGAGGGAGCGAAGCACACCTCGGCGATTTCCTGGTTTGGGAAAGAGGAGGGGGGGGTGGAAGAAGAGTGGATCTAGTAGTGGAGCGGGCTTGTCAACTCCAATCAGTATCCCAGACTCATCTCTCTCCTTTCTAAACACCCAAACGAGAGAGAAGCCGATACAATATCTCGGCCTTACTACTTCATCTTTTTTCCTCACATTAACATTGTTAAATGGTCGATTCCCGTCAAAATTCAAAAGGAACTCCCGTCGGCCGCCGGTCTAATTTTCGTTCGCGAGTCGCGACTGCAGCCCAACCTGCTCCTCCAACTCGAAGTAAGCTTTCATTCCTACCAGCTCTCCCCTCCCTCCCTGCATGAAGAAAAAAAATCCACTCCGCCTTTCCCTAGCGGCTGAACGCCATAATTCCTACCGTTTAAAACGGTAACGTCATGCTGGTGGGGACATATTTAAAACGGCAATGGATTGCACAATTCATTGACAACCAGATGAAGTGAAGCATGGGCCTGTACTAATCATTCTGGGCCTTGTCTACTATTCATTCTTATAGGGTCAAATCCGTCTCAATAGGCCTTAAAACCACATGGTCGAGTAACGTATTTTCGGTTTGATTAATAGCCTAAAGGTGGAGGTAGACTTTAGTTTTTGGTCTGTTAAAGTTAAAATGCAATAGCCTACTTTGTAAAATTGGCTACTTAAAAATTGAACAAAAAAGAACAATTGGCAAAGTCCAGAAGCACAGATGACTCATTTCTAAATTTATTTTGAAGATTTTTTTAAAGAGGCATAATGCATCTAATGCAATCTAAGCATAAATAAACTCTCAATTTAGTGTTTGTGCATTGCATTTCACAATTTACAATGTTTGTCTACTTCCTTGTGTTGGGTCAAAAGATATTTAAAACACAGGCCTACAACACTAGACACAAAACATTCTGACCAGATAGGCTACTAGGCTATCATGCCACTGTAGCATTCAACTAAAACAAGGATAGAAATTTTGTAGCAATTATGTAATGATAATTATATAATCAGATTTTTCCTCAACCAAGCATATCGTTAGTAGAAGACAAATTAGAGGGCGGATGGGATTAAATGCAAAGAGGACCAGTTTGTTGCTGCTTGTTTGTGCTGTGTGTTTAAACACTCTGGTTAATCTTCTCTAATAAATAGTTGGGAAAGAAATCAGCCGTGCTAAAAGCAAATTAGAGCTTTTATTTAGAGCTAACCCTAGGTTCCCCCTCCTCCACTGGCCTTTCTGTCTTGTCTGTGTGGTTGACACACTTTTCTCAGACAAGACCTGTTGAGAAGCCATTGAGTTATTCTGAGGAGACCTCTGGATGACTTATGGGGTTTGTTGTGTTGGGAATCAGATTAATTTAACAGGAAGGTTTGTTCTGTTTATTCTTTTTTAGGTCGTTCATACATCTTCACTTGGTTTTATATCAATTTGTCGCTCACTGTGGTAGGCTACACTTTTGGGAGCATTTTTATGTAAGAGTTCAAATGAGGTGAGAGGTAAGCTACATGGAATTGGGAATGGAATGGGAATGAGAGAGAGAGAGAGAGAGAGAGAAAGAGAGAGAGAGAGAGGATGCAGTTTGCGTAGTTCTGGGATGGTTGCCAACACTGGAGAAACTTAAGGAATTTTGAATGGAGCCCAAAGGAGCTGACAGGGACTGTGGCTCTCTGACCCCCGGTTGAAGCAAAATGAGAGAGTGCAACGTGTTTTGCCAAGTGTTTTGAGGACAGTGAAAAAGGTTTGTTCATTAACAGTTCAACAAGCAATGCAGAAATGTGATGTATGTGTGTTTACTGAAAATGTTATGTTAAGATATGAACTGAAGAGAAAAATAGGCCTATACACATTAACTGACAACAAAGGGATGAATCCTTTTTCTGTTCTGCTGTGTATTATGTAATTCCGCCCTCTACTGGCCTTCTGAGGGGAATGCAGGTGTTTTGCTTGCCACAAGATGGCGACTAATGATCACAATAAAATTCTCATTGGCTAATAGTCCCCCGTCCCCACCACCACCACCACCACCACCACCACCAAGCCCTGAATTTCTTTTAAAATCGCATAGCATTTACACTAAAATATGAGAAGGATATGTGTATCTCTGACATAGGCTATAGGATGCATGGAAACATGATTTTCGAAAAGACTGTGACCTTCTGCAGCATATCTTGCTTAATTCAAAGTCAAGATCTTTGGTTTCATGTGACTATGTTCAGTTACTTAGACTCATAGACACTACACTGCCCTTCAATGCACACACATCAACAGGGTTTCTCAGTGTCTTTTTTTCCATGTTTGGAGCATTGCAAGAATATGCCATGCCCTCTCTCACAGTGCTGTTCAACACCTCCCACATTGACTATCGCAACTCCATCCGCCTTGGCATTCCAAATAAGGTACTCCTATGGCTCAGATTAATCCAAATATCTGCTGCATGGATCATCACACAGTCCTGCACGCATTGAGTTTCACTTGTTTTCTGTTGCATATCTATCCCGTATTCTGTCTTATAATCATTCCACGTCCACATTACATCAGGGATTTTGAATCAATTGTGGATTGTAAAATTAATCTACTGGTAGCCAAACTAATATCTGTCATATGGCACATTCACTGTGACATGTCTTTGTAATTGCATAATGTAAACTATGTTTCTGTTATGCTATTAATAAATATAAATAAAATGTAATTCATATTTTATGAATTACATTTGTTTATATTGTTTATGTGTCAGGAGATTTGGAAGTTGTTATGATTATTGTTTTAATTACTTAATTTCCATAGGCCCATTTTATGATAGGATAAAAATAAATCTGTCATAGAAAATCTATTTACAGTAGCCTAGGCTAATTAAAAGAAATGTCTGAGAACTTTCTTTATTTCGCAAAAATAAATAAATATATAAATAAGTATATTGGTTCCAGTATATTGGAACCAAGCTGAGTTTTATTTGCACTATTTATATATTCACATTCCTCTTCCAAAAAATGTTGGGATGTTGTAGGACATAAAAATACAGCAAATGGGGATCTCACAAATCAATATTGAGGACTACATAACATGTTGAAACCAAAAACAAATTGCTCAGAAAATTTGAATATTGTCAATCATAGATTTTTATTAGAGAAATATTGGCTTTCTGAAAAGCGTTCATGCATAAACGCTAAACACTTGCTTGGGCCTACTTTTGCATGATATTAAAAATCCTTGTCTTTTATTGGTTGGTGGAGAACAAGTTCAATGGGATCACACCCATACTAGCACTGTAGGGAAATGATAATCGAGTGCTAGTGTAGGTAGCCTGACACTGTGTAGGGCAGGGCTTCTAAAACTTTATTGGGGACTTTATCGGGGACCCCACATGAAGCAGAATTTTTTTTCAAGGATCCCTAATTCGCAACAAAAATGTAACTATATAAGATTATAGTCATTTGTTCCTCTAAAACACATTTTGCTAATACCACAACAGTTTGAGATAGG
>JAUCNH010000480.1:8352462-8366864 GCA_032353275.1 Sardinella hualiensis
GATTTAACATGAATTATACCATGGCTTTATCACTTTTCTTATTGTGATACATGCATTATTTTTCCTATATGCACGGCTATGAAGTAGTTCCACTTTTTTTGGCTGTATTGCACTTGCATATCCATTTGCCCAAATCGTGATGAACTTTAAATTAACTGTATGTGGAACGCAGCATTACAGTTTAGTGGCCTGACCAACGTTTGCAGCACAGCAACACTGTGATTTTACAAAAGCCAAAACAGGGTAGAATCTTGGGATGCAGCGATTGACAATGACAGATGGAACTAATGACCCTCTCTTGATCATAGCAACCAGCCATTTAGAACTAGCAACAGCAGTTTATGCTGGTAAATTTTGATTGAGACAAAGTGTGGAGGAAAGAAGTAGTTTTGCAAATGAGCCTGTGTTAGCAATGAAAACGTTTACTCTGGCAAAACAACGTAGCGCAGACGTAGCAACGGTGCGAACCATGGTATAAGCGGGATAATAAACTCCACGCCTTGCATATATAGAAGAATAATGCACTTATCGAAGTGTAAAGGCCCCTTCGCTGCGCATCGGGAGCCTTATTGCCACTTCGAATGTGCATTATTTTTCTATATATGCACGGCGTGTATTATCCCTTACATAGCCTATGGATTATGGAAGTCCTTGGACCATCAGGTAAGCAGAGTGTTTTTTGTGTTAGGCATAGTGGCATAGTGGCGTTAGCTAACGCTACTGTAAGTACAAGCTGTATGCATTTGTTTTATGGCTATCACATACCTCTGCTCTAACTTAACAACATCGGACAAGTAGTTTGGTGTGTTTGTCATCATGCCAATAACTCTTGACCACATTTGTGCTTTATAAAGTACAAAACTCAACCTGTACTATGCTACCGCAAACCCCTATACAGCGCTAAGAAAGCCATAAAATCACAGCTAGTTTCACGCTGCCAGGGAACACCTTCCCAACAAAAGCATTTTTAAGCGGTTTAAAGTATGAATTTCCACATGGTTCGTTCATAATGTGAAAGTATAGACATTGTACTGTCAAACTATGCTAAGATACGAAAATTGACTGTTTTAGTGCATATATGTTACTAAAAATTGTCTGCGACTTGTAACTGATATTACGGTGGAGCGACACAAATACTCAGGTCGTCCACATAGACTCTAGAAAACAGGCATCCGCTGGGCATTGTTCCAGGGCTAACACACAGGTCGTCGAGATAGACTGGAAAACAGGCCATCTCTTGTCATTGTTCCAGGGCTAGACACTCAGGTCGTCCACATAGACTCTGGAAAACAGGCTGTCCATTTGGCATTGCGCTGCCGTCAGCCATTGGTAATTATCTGGGGCTTGATTCAGTCAACCCTCTCTGACTTGAAGTGCTAAAACCTGAGCTTCATGTTGGGTGAACAGAGACCAGAGCTCACAAAACAGTAGCTGAGTTAGGAAGGGCACAGTGATGTACTGTGAGTTCAGGACCTTTGTAAACAGACATATGCTCTCACGTACGCACATACACATGTATATATTAGTACACTCATACTCACACTGGCAGACCCATGACTAAAATATAAAACACAGACACATGCATCTCTCTCCTTTCCTCCCCCTCTCTCTTTTCCTCCCTCCCTCTCTTTCTCTCTCTCTCTCTCTCTCTCCCTCTCACACACACACTCTCTCTATCTCTCTATCTCTTTCTAACTCTGACTCCCCTGCACTCAATTTACTCTCACACACACCTGGACCCTCTCTGAACTCCAAAGGCAATGGATTTTATGCTTCGCATCACAACCATTTCATGAAATTGCTTCTTCGCCTAGAGAAGAAAAGAATGGGGTTGCTGCCATTGTAATTTGATTAATCTTAATTCAAGTGTTGAAGAATCTGGCAGCAGTTCAAGAATATCCCACAGTAATGGACTGAAAGCCTAAGTGTCGTTAGCTCACTGCCCAGAGGGTCTCAGAGAATATCAGACTAAATGACGCAAACTGGATTGAATCCCAAAACTCTGAACTATTAGTCCACATCCCATAGTTTAGACAGATAAGAAGTATGACAGGGGTTAGTCCAAGTGCAAACTTGGATATCAGATAGGCAGGCACATTCCCCGAGGTAGATAAGTAGGGATGGTTAGAATAGTCAAGCCTGTCTGAAACTTACTTCATAGGTAATGTAAATCTCACTATGTCTACTAAATACATTTGCATGTGTCCGTATTACACAGTAGAAGTTGGTCTAGAGTTAGATACTGTTGTGTGTAAACAAATAGTCGCATGTACAGTTAGCTGTTAGGATTAGTGATGAGTGTGATTAGCTGTTTCCATAGGGCAGGGGGGGCCAAACTAAGGCCCGGGGGCCCAACGCGGCCCTCTGCTCTGTTTCATATGGCCCACCATGAAGTCAAATAATGAAATGTGGCCTGTTGTTACATTCATCTAATATTACATAGGCCTCTCCGTCGCACAGTTTCAGTACTGGTGTTACACTACATGTTTGTTAGCATGACAGCCTGCATGTTTTCAAATCTAAAATGCAGTTGCGCTTTCACTAGAAACTGGTTAAAAACTGGTGCTCTTCAATTTGCATTGGCCCTTGGCAGCTTAAATTTTTCAGTATGTGGCCCGCAAACAGAAAAGTTTGGCCGCCCTGCCATTGGGTTTCCGTCTGAACATTCCATATGTGACATAAACATAGCAGAAGTAGGAACACAATAGAACATTGAAGCATTACTTTAGTTTTTCACTATTGAAATGGTCTATAGAGTGGCAAATGTGCCATCACCTTTTGGGGCCAAATAAATGTAGACCAAATGTAGCAGAGTCTCTGCTGCCTGTCAGACTCTCAAGGGCCCTGGGTCTGCCAACTGTTATTACCTCTTTCAAAATACTGCCCACACAGCAGCCATATAATATCCCCTGAAAAGGGTGTTTAATCTGTATGTCTGGGCGTATTTTACTGCTTCGTATTTTGTATTTTACTGCTTCCCTATCTGTGCTATACTATATTTGGTGTTTATAGCTTTTATAGGCATAGCACATTTGAAGACTTGTCATTTACTGGGCATTTAGTGTATGTTTTTCTGTCCCAAGTCACAGCTCTCTAGAGGAATGTTTGATCACCATTCTGGTGCCACATCACGGTCTGAACAATGGCCAAAATCACAGTATAGAATATTAATAGGGCCTATGAGAAATTAACTTTTGGCTATGTTTTCCCTTTACATGTATCTAAAGTGATAGATATTAATTTGAGCAAACTCCAGTCCTTTTCTGCCTGCTTGCCCAAGCTAATTGGCCTGATTAGTGTTACCTTTTTTTCAGAAATGTAAATTTAATCGACACAAATTGGGTTAGGATGGAACAGGGAGGTTTTGCTGGGCTGTGGATAGATAGATCAGGTTCTCACTGTTACCCTTCACTCTCATATGCGCGTTCTCCCTGTTCTCTCTCTCTCTATCTCTCTTTTGCTTTCTTTTTCCATCTCTGCCTTTCTCATCCCTCTCTCTTTCTTGTTCTTGTCCTGTCTTGTCTCTTCCTTTCCCTCCCTATCTCTCTCATTCTCAATTTTCTTTCAGTTCCCCATTCTTCTTCCCCAGCACCTGATAATTAGATGCATAATTACCCGACAGAAATGAACCCCAGAACCATGGGTAATTACATTCCTCCCCGCACCACTTTTCCCCATGCCACACTCCCCTTCTCCCCCAAAAACCCGCCCTTCCCTCGTGACAGAATGGAGTCAGGTGCTCCTGGCCTCGCGGAAGCACACCACCGACCCGCTCATCAATTTAGCTGCTTTCAGTGCGCTTTCGAGCGCTTTGTCCATGCAGGTGTACAAACACTCCCCTCTCTTGACACATACGGACACACACACACACACACACACACACACACACACACACACATCTAGTTATGCACCATTACCCTGATAGGACATGGATGCATAGCACAGGGGCATAATAGGGTAGCATTTATCATTTTATTGAGCTTGGAAATATATTCATTTTCTCGGCAGTTGTTATTTTCCTTGAACTTATGGACATCCTACTGTATGCATCATCAGACTAAATAGTTGGCATCATACTGTGCAGATACTTTCACTTTTAATACTTGAGTGGGAATCAACAATTTTTATAGTGTTGAGGGAGGACAGGAGATTTGGTTTGATAGTGATCTGTTAACACGGGCCATAACTGTTTGTTTTTTTTAGTTGCAGTCTCACTGCATGTTTCAATCAGAACAGACTGTTGTGCTCACAGTGTAGCCTACCTTTGACTGCTCACAATACAAGACATCCAAATCCACAAATATCTGACATGCCAGAAATCCAATAGTGTCAGACTGGAGCCGAAACGTTGATTGGTACAATATGCCCTCAAATTGCGTGTTTGAGAGCCTTCTGAAACTAGAACACAAATCAGAGAGGAATTCAGCTTTTCAGCACTGCTGAGTTAAATTGTATTCATTTTATTTTCATTTTATACTAATGTTCAGTTAAAAAAGAATAAATGTATATCTTTTTGTTTGTTATATCATAATTTTCTCCTCTCAAAAGACCTGGTCTTTTGCTTAATGACTTACACATCTTAATTTTTATTTCTTTTTCTTTTCCTTTGTAAATTTGTTTTTAAAAAGTGCTATATAAATAGAAATTATTATTATATTATTATTATAAGACATAAGACTGATCTCTTCTGGATGACCAATCTCATGTCGCCATGGCAATATTCCTTCTGCATTTGCACTGTCATTGGGAGACAGCTTCTAGAAAAGTTTAATGTTCCTGCTGTTTCATTTAAAGGAGGTTGGATGGCGTGGAGCATTGCTATTAATCTGGATTAAGTGCTTTATTGCTGCGATATCTCTGATGTGAATTCGCCATCTTGATGATGATGAAAGTGCTTATCTCACACAGCAATCTACTTTCAAAAGCCCCACGCTCACCAAAATCATCATCATCTGTGTTCAATTACAATCATTCACATGATCAGTCCTAATCATCCACACGTGGCCCACACTCTGCCAAAGTGCTTGTTGGACATTAAGAGGCTTTTTTATCACGCCTGCTAGCCTGCATTGCCCTATGTGTCACCATGGCTCTGGTGGAGCACTGAGCTGCTATTAGTCTCAGAGGTAATGATGTGGGGTGGGGTGGGGACGGGGGCTTCTTGTCCCTCATTGCCACTTACTTGCTCTGGCGTGTGTCTGGCGATGATTGCCAGGCCAGGATGGCAACTCTGTCTCTGTGAGGTCAAGTGCGGTAGGTAAATGGAGTGGAGCCAGAATGAGTGAGAAACGAGGCGGTTGGAGACGTTGGGGGATTGGCATGCATGCGTGGGTCAGCTCAGACCTTCAGACACAGTGATGAGTGTTCAACTCTCTGGGACTGGGGAGGGTAGAGAGGACACTCCGCTCCATGTCTTTTGCTTGGACTGTATATTTATAGCAAGAGACTTAAGATCGAAATTGTGAGAGACTGCATTGCATTTATGAGACTAGAAGAGCACTCGGAGAGCGCAAACCTCCGCCAAGGCGATCTCCACCAAAATCTATTCTTCGTCGGGGGCGCAGTAGCTCAGTTGGTTAGGTGCCCGACCCCTCCCCATCTCTCTCCCCACTCACCTCCTGTCACTTTTCAGCTGTCCTATCCGATTAAAGGCAAAAAGCCCATAAAAATATCTTTAAAAAAAAAAATCTATTCTTCGTCCCAATTCCAAAATTGTCCGAAAATGTCATCCAAATGCGTGCAGTACTTCTGGAGTTATCTTGCTAAAAGACAAAGAAACGAAGAGACAGTCAGACAGTACAGTGCTGATGAATCAGTAACACATACTGTAGATAGTCCTCTGCGAGTATCTCTGTCATGTATTTCGTTACACTACTTAAGACTGAATTAAAAAGGCACAAAATAAGATAGTAAATCAAGCCCTGGTGTTTACTCCTAAAGCCTTGCCACATGCGTGCCTCCCCTCATGAAAGGCCCCCGATGCTGCAGAGGCCCGACACCATGAATTGTTTATATCCAAGTGTGTGCCTGTGGTGTCCGTCTCTCAGGAGGCCCAGGCACTGGCCCCAAACGCCACATCCCCGCTCAGTAAGCCACTTTTGAAGCGCCGCTCTCCCCCGGTGGCAGCTGAGACTGAGAGACGATTTTGGGTCTGAACGGATTCAGATGTGGCTTGAATATGGCCTAGCTGCACAGTTGGGAGAAAGCTGGTGCCAATTATGAAAATTCGGATAGGTTTTTTTTTTTTTGTATCTTCCCTTAAACTCATCATTTTGTCATATAGACAATTTATAATCTGTTTATTAAATGCTGTCTGGCAACAGTGATGATTCAGTAAACTTGCAATTTAAAAAGAAATCCACTTCAGAGAAGAATCTGTCTACATTACGGTTACTTGCTGTTAGCAATCAGCTAGGGAGTGGTCTATAATTTACTCGTGCATCCATACAGCAGCAGACTGTGTGCAGTCTAATAATACCAATCAAAGTGTCAGGTGTAATACTAATGAAATCATATACTGTTTGAAATACCATACTACCTGCATACTGTGTACTAGCTTGTATCATCTGAAAAATAGTTCATGAGGATCAGTGGACAAACAAGTATGTAGTATGGATATTAGCAGAAGACATCTACTCTGTGCTTGTTATTATTATTCAGATGATACGTTCACTTTTGGTAATGCAAGCATGGGTAATTTATTTCCCATTTAAAAGTGGGACTGACAACAAACAGCCCCATTAATATATGAGGGGATATAAAATGCATGTCTTTAGAGCCTGGCATCCTACCAGACAAATAGTGAAGTCCATTTTAAGCAGTCTTAAGAGTCTTCCAGCTGCTCCATGGTGGAGACGGTGGAAACGCTAGAATGGCTGTCAGAGCGACATCAGCATGAGTCACATGTTGGAGTTCGCCACTGTCTGCCTTTCCTGCCTCTGTTTACCACTGGGCTTAATTTGCACTGTGCTTCACTCTCAGTAGGACTCTGTGTGTGAAGGAGGAGAGACAGAAGAGAAAAGAAAGTCACTGTTCAAGCATTGTGTTTCCATCAAAGGCTTCGGCTTCCTCTGAACAGCTTTACATGAGCATTAGGAACATCATCCACTGGAAAGACTCCTGTCTGTACAAACTCTAAACTTCTCAAAGTAGCTGCTTAGAGAGAGAGAGAGAGAGAGAGAGAGAGAGAGAGAGAGAGAGGGAGAGAGAGAGAAGTAGAGTAGTCACTGTCAGGAAACAACACTGCATATTCTGGAAGGCCACCGTTGTTCAACCTGACGTTGGAAGTCTCTTTTAAGACTACGTCCCTGCTTAGATTCCATGGGACAACCAGAGAGGGAGGGGACAAAGCTTGCCTCCAAACGCAGGTTTTCATACCGGGAACATCAACATAAAAATCTGTTATGCGAGCTGACACCAACCCCTGCCTCTCAGGACCTGTCAACTCCATACAGTGTGTCTCCCTGCTAATTAGCATGTTATGTGTGATGTGTCCCTTTCACTCACACGAACGCCCGCAATCAAGCTAAATGGCTGAAACCACCAACCATCTCCGTCCCAGGGAGACACGCAAAAAAAAACGTGCAGGTCACGCCTCTGCCTGAGCTGGACATGCCATGCACTGAGCAGCCAAATGCAAGGTCATGCAGAGCAGAGGCACACATTGCACATGGTGTTTATGTTTGTATGCGCTGCTGCTGCTGCAGCGGCAGCAATCAGAGTCGGAGAGCCGAGACACGTCCTCATTGGGAGCCACAGGAATGTTCCGATTGCCGTGCGGCCAGATGGTTAAGGCCAGCGCTGTGAAATGCAATGCAGTTTGGGTGTCCCACTAGTGCATGTCAGCCAATGACACAGAGAAGCGAGGCCACACATTTCCACTTCCACAGAAGTACTTTATGCCGTTGTTTTTCAAGCCATGAGTATGACGGTATGTGTATCATGCCAATTTTTCGGTACTAAACTGTTAGCTAAACTAAAGCCTTGGGTATTTTTTATGAGCAAGAAAATTATGAGCTGCCATGTATCTATGCTTCGGCTAACATTATATGTCTGCAGCATGTTTCTTTCTACACACGAATGAGCTCTACATCTTGCAGGCTCTGGTAATGTGACCTTTCAAGAGGCGATCCCTGTCAGTTTCCTCATTGTGAGATGCCGCTACGGCATCTTTGTTAACTCTGATGAAAGAAATGCATCAGATTCAGTCACCCGTCACCTAAGACGCAGAAGAGCAAAATAAAAAATCAAAATGGAGACGGAAGAAGATGCATTAGCAGGGCCCTGTCCCAGACTGAAGCCTCTGTGCCTTCCCTATTCATTTGACACCGACCATCAGACTGTGTGTGTTCATGATGAATGTGGGATGGCATGTGTCTGTTGGATGTGCTGACGGGGAAAGTGTGTGTTAGTGTGTGTGTGTGTATGTGCTACGTATTAGTGTGTATATTTGTGTGCGTGTGTGTGTGTGTGTGTGTGTGTGTGTGTGTGTGTGTGTGTGTGTGTTTGTGAGTGTGCGTGCATGTGCTGGTGTGTATTCATGTGTGCGTGTGTGTGTGTGAGTGTAAGTATGTATGTGTGCTTGCACAGACTCCAGTGATTCAGGGACAAACACATCGAGATGTCACTTTATAACCTCTGGGTCCAATGCTTCCTGTCATCTCTACATCTCCAGAGATCCCTCGCCTGTCCCCAGAGATAACCTAAATATAGATTGGGGACAGAAACTGTATTTTTATCTCAATCTGCACGTTAACAGGCAACAATATTTCTCGAGAAAAAAAATCTTAAAATAACCCTCATCCAACAGACATATGGGCCTACCAGTCCTTAGCCTGTGTCTGTGACATGTGAGCTAAAAACAGCACTAGTCAAACTGACATTAAAGGAGAAGTTTGGTGTGAATTAATCTATAGCCCTGTTGTTAGAGGTCACTGAATGCTGTCTGTGGCAAAAAGAACAAAAAAAAATATGATGTGACATAGGCAGAGTTTTAAACCATTAACTATTGTTAACTGAATGGGGCATAGCGAAATGAAACAGAAAGTCACTATGCCCCATTTACTAAGTGTTAGTTGCCCGGTTCATTATTTGGCCTATGTTGTATCAAATGTTTTCATTCTTTTTCCTATAAACAGCATTAAGTGACCTTGAACAACAGGGCTATGGATTGATTCACACCGAACTTCTCCTTTAAGTTGAGTTGAGTCTGGCAAAAGGTTTGGCAGTTCAGTTAAGTTTGGCAAAAGGTTGTTGGTCAGGAACAGAATAGGAAATGATATAGTCTAAGGTTATTTTGCTGAGTTGGTCACTAGCAATCTGAAACAAAAGCCTGGACAATGTAATAGGCTAGAACACAATCAATCAATCAATCAATCAATCAATTAATCAATCAATCAGTCAATAGCCCTGTTGTTTGAGGTCACCAAGTGCAGTCAGTAGAAAAAAGAACAAGACATTTTGATACAGCTACTGAACCGGCAACTTATATTAGTGAATGAGGCCTAGCAACTTAGTAACATAGTTCATTATCTATGCCCCATTCAGTTAACATTAGTTATCGGTTCTTTATATGGCCTATGCTGTATCAAATGTTCTTGTTCTTTTTCCTACAGACAGCATTCAGTAATCTTGAACAACAGGGCTACCGATTTGATTCACACCAGATTTCTCCTTTAACATTGTTGGTTTTCATGTAGGGTCCACTTACTGTAGCCTGGTTGGCACACTGACCTGCAAGCTCAATTGGGTTTTTACGATCTGCAACGCAGTTTGGCAACTAGACCACATCCTTTCATTTGCCAGAGATATAGCTATATATAGGCATCCGATCAAAAACAGGCTTTCCCCGTACATGATGGAGGCGGACTTAAAGGGGAAATATGTTGTGAATAAGTCAATAGCCATGTTGCTTGAGTACTGTCTGTAGGGAAAAGAACTAGAAAATCTGATCCAAGATAAAGAGATTGATAAGTAATGTTAACTGAATGAGGCATAGTCAAATAAAACTATCCCCCATTCAGTTAGGCTAAGTGTTAGCTGTGATTTGCTATTTGGTGTATGCTGTATCCAATATTCGTTCTTTTTCCCCGCTGACAGCACCCAGAGATTTCGAACAACAGGGCTATGAACAGGGCTTTAATTCACACTGGATTTCTCCTTTAACACGTGTGTTGTTTCAAATTATAACACGCCCTCCTCTGTCTCATGTCATTGGAATCATTGGTCTGGTGGCTGTATGTCTGTCCAATGCCTACAGTGGCCTTTTGATCTACTGTACGTCCATTGATTCTGTCTCAGGGAAGTAGGAGATGACAGGAAACCAAACTAAAAGCCAAGATTATTTTTGCTACATTGAATGGTCTTGTGCGTCATCAAGTCTTGTGCTGGTCTCTGTGACCATGACTAAAGATGTGTTGCCATGGTCCTTTGATGCTTTGCACAGACATAACATCCTCCCTACACCAAGCTGCTGTTCAATCTGATGGCACCCTCTCTAGTGCATCCTGTGGCGCACTGCATCGCAATACGTGACGGCATTAGACCACATGGCTGACAGCTTCTAATTAAGATTCAAAATAAGCAGCTTTATGCTAATGAGCTGCATATCCTCTGGATATTTTCCCTGTGACATTTTCGTTTGCTGAAGCCAGCGAGGCTGAGTTCATCAACACAAGGGGCCAATGAAGCCGTAGTGGGATTGTCCGGATTAGATCAACCCATAGCTCTGTTGTTTGAGATAATCAGGTGCTTTCGGTACGATTGCTATTGCTTTAAGGAAGTGCTCTGAGATGACTAAACTGTAACCTGCAAGACTAGCTACAACTTTTAATTACTTTTTTTTCTAAAACTCTGTCTAAGAGAAAAAATCTATTTGCAGGCTTGTGTGAGCAGTTGTAACAGCATCGTCTGATAATAGCTTGACCCAGGTGCCATATCCAAACCTACCTCTAGAAGTCTACTGTAGGTCATTTTGGGTAACCTGTCAAACATGTTTTTTCTTATTTTCCATTAGCCTGGGAATCAGTGACTAAAGGATCTGGCAAAAAGTGATTGACCTTGCATTGATGGGAAAAAACAGTCAAAAACAACCCCTATAGTTCAAACAAAGACAGTAACTCATTGGATGTGAATGATACCTGCTCCTTTCATTGAAGCACCTAGGTACAGTATGTACCTTTTAAGCACCTGGGACAATTTCAGTCTTACAGAATCTGAATACTGAGAAAACTCTAGTCAAACCCTACAGTTTTTGGTTTGAAATATAGCCTACTGTATAGTAGTAACAATATTTGGTATTCATTAACTATGAAACATTGTGATGAAGACTCAGCAGAGGCCTCAAGCACAAGCCTGCAAACTATCTGGACCCTATCAATTGGGATACGTTTGCTTACGGTGGGCAGATACTTTCTGCTTAAACCAGTCGCTATACTGCTTGGTTGTGACGTATGTTACGTGCTGGAATGTACTGTTTTGAGTTCAATGTCATTGATTTCAGTCCTCCCTCTGATTGGCCCGCAAAGCCCAGAGCCAGAGGCAACCTAAGCCTACAGATAGATCCAAGACCTAGCGGTGTAACTAAAGAGAAATTGAGCGGAAGCAGTGGCACTAGCCTGGCTGGCTACTAAGGCACATAAACTGATGTGAAAAATCCCCGCCAGGAATAAGACTGATGCTTATGACAGCAGGAATGTGTATGCTTCTCACAGAGTAAGCTTTACCTCAGCTGTTTTGAATGTGATCTCATTATGGTTTGAATTATGAAATTAATTATATCACAGATATTTAAAATATAGCCTACTGTAAAATGCCTAAGAGAAACAGTTTGAGATGAAAATAAATTTGAGAATGCCACATTTACCACCAAGAGATATCTTTACTGCCTTTCCCTAGAACTTTGGACTACATTGTTGACATAAATGCACTTCGTAAAAAATGTGCTCCGATTGCCAAACAATTTATAGCTGGCATGGGAAACAGAAGTAATGAATGTCCACAACTGTGTTAGCCTATTAAGGACTGTTTTATTAAATCCATTGAAATCTGTTTCTTGACTTGAATTTGCTCAGGTGATATTTTTGTCTTGTTAGCTTTGCTTATTTGTCTTGTTTGCTTTGTCTTTGTTGATACTGCATTAGGTGTTGCTTGCTTTTTTGTGGTTATTTGTATTGTGATACGTCTATTTAAAAGTTGTTTAGTAGTTGCATCAAACCAAAGGAATGTGTTCTTTACTGACTTTACTTTATGGTGGCCACATGGTGATTATTCTATGATTGTAGAAACAAGCAGGGTAAAACTCCCTTTTGGGAAAAAGAATGGTATTTTTTGATCATGTATGTATTTTGTCTGTTTTTCGTTTAATCTGGCCCATTATGTACGGTACGCTGGGATGTTTCGGTTCAACAGCTCTTTTTGTTTTGAGCAATGTGATACTTGTACATCATTAAAGTTATATTTGATGTAATGTTGTGTGTCCTCCTTGCATAGATACCCTACTGTAAAAACAAAACAACAAACTTTTCCAACAAACTTGGACTAGTCTTGTATTAGTCTCATGCCAGCTCTTGCTGGCACTTGATGGTTCAACTGCTGGTCAAGCCAGGGTGCCTAATCTTTATCTTTATAAGATGGACCTGGTGTAATCAGCCAACCTTGTGTTAAGTGTGTTGTGTTGTACTTTTGAGAATAAGATATGGTCTAAAAAACGAAGGCAATTATTCATGCCCAGCAAAACCAGCTAGAAAGACCATCTGGTCAATCTTGCTAAACTAACAACAATCATGTGAAAACACATCGATCAAATTAGCTGGTCAACCATCTTAATCATCTCAAACATCTTTTGCTCCCAGAGATGATTAAGCTGGTTGGTCCACTATTGGCTGGTCTTGCTGGTGTGATCAGGGTAATCAAACATGTAGGCTATGTAGTAAGATGACTATGTTGGTGTGGTGGACACCATTTCAGACTTAAGGGTTATTCCGTGTCAAATCAGGACGGATTCAGACCTCATCATCACAGATTTTCACGAAACTTGGTGTGCTGATTTAGTTTTATGAGAACACTACAGAAATGAATTTGCATATTTCTTGCATCAATATTAAGTAGGGGTGGCACGGTTCATGAAAAAAACCTGAACTGTTTGGTTCGCTTGTCATGGTTCGGACGTGTGTGGACCGTGCGATTTCGACGGTTCATGTAATGTGCATCGTAGCCTCATGCCACAATCAAATAGAATACTATTCATTCAAAATTCTAAACTACTGAGCGACAAAAACACGCAAGGTACATAGTGATTATATGTTGTTGCTACGACAGCATAGATTTGGCTGAACAACGAACTCAGACTTAGCCATGATTGGCAGCGAAGCAACGACTAATTGTTGAAGAAAGCACCACATCAACAGTTGAATTACTATTTTTAAGCGCCTCGCGTTTGTAGGCGCCTGAAGTTTCTTTTTCATCCTGCTCATACTCGTATTCAACACGAGGCACGACGGTCATGTCGCATCGTTCCACATAAGAGAAATTGAATTGAATTGACTACCTGGAGATGGAAAAAAGCGTGTCACAATACTCATCCACTGGCTTTGTAGTAAGCGCGAAGCCTTTGAAATGACACCCCCTCGTCCAAAACTGTACGTTTTAAATAACAACCTGCAAAAATTTAACCTGAATGGTTGTAGGCTACCTATTTAGCAGCCTAAACTCACCAAAAGAATAGGCTAACGAAAAATCTCTCTCCTATAATCCAATGAAGATTCTCCTTAAAGCCCCACTGTGTAGGAATTTCTCCCATCTAGCGGTGAGATGGTATACTGCAGCCTCAGTGTCCGAGGCAAAACCAAAACGTCATGACAGCCTGTGAGGCTGCGACAGGACACTAACGTTACACTGCACGCTCAAGCGCAAAACTGTAGCTTATTTATTAGGGATGCACCGATCCGATATTTGGATCGGATATCGGTCCCGACATGGACAAAATACCAGGATCAGGCATCGGAAAACCTTAGCCGATCCATGAGCCGATCCGCGACTCCTTTCGACTTTTCTGAGCGTGACCGCAACAACCCCATGCACTAGCCCGTGCCTACTGCACATAGTCTACTCTAGCTTACAAAGAGCAAAGACAAATTTTAGCTATGCTATGTGCATTTACAAGGTGTAGATTTATGAAAACAAGGATTTATTTACTGCTATTAGTAAAACTACAAAGATACAGGCTATGAACTTCAGGTCATTTAGGCTACTGCTGAACAGCCAGCTGTGTTTACAGCTGTCCCGTTAGCGTAACTTAGCTTAGCCAACTGGCTCACTTCGTTTGTGCAGTAGCCTACTCACCAAAACAATTACATATAGAACGCACGTGACATCTCTGTTATAATCCAATAAAGATTTTCGTC
>JAUCNH010000480.1:9354511-9367630 GCA_032353275.1 Sardinella hualiensis
TGACAGAGATATAAACACAGCACTCGCTCACTGTGCTTAGTTAAACAGAGCAAGTGAAAGGCACATTTTCGACGGGAGAAGCCCATGGCTGATCTGCAACAGCCTCACTGTAGCTGTCAGCTCTTATCTTTATTAGGCTTTTGCAAATGTCTGCATGAGTTTACACGGAATGCCGCGCGTCGCCTTTTATCTCAAGAGTGTGCACTCACGTTGTTTACGCGCCGCGAGATTAGGAAATAACTGGGCACAAGCTGGAGAATGCAGTCCAGTGCAGCTCCAGTAAGTGTAGGAGTCCAAAGTGTTGTTTTGTGGTTGTCTTGGACAGCACAACATGCAGACCGAGGTCCCTTTGGTCTTGGCCTTCCGTACCTTTTTCAGGGGATGAGAAGAGAGAGAGATAGACAGAGAAAGGGAGAGAGAACAGAAGAGAGAGGGTAAAATGGAGAGAGAGAGGGAAGGAGAACCATGAGAGAGGGGCTCCAGTGCTGACCTTGCTTAATGGAGACTCCACTGTTTAGCCTCGTTACATAAAACTGGGGTGCAGTAATGTTAGTAGTCTAAATATTTAATGAAACAATTCGTTCAAACAAATGGATGGGAATCCCTTGAATTTGAAGGTCAGGTTATGTTTACGATCCATGAGCTTTACTTCAAAAAATGTTTACTTCATGTAGTATTTCTTATCTGTCTGAGAAATATGAGAAAGGGTAACAATTATAAGAACAAAAGGCGGGTACCTGGTATAGAATAACAAGACTTTTAAAAAAACAGCCTATATTGTGGGAAAAAGAAGAAGCAACTCAGTGAAGAATTATCCACAGTCATGGCTGTAGCAAAAAAAAAAAAACATGGCAGAGTTTTGTATCATGCAGGGTGGTGAACAATAATGTAGGTCACATTAAATTTGCCTGTCGGCCACTCATTATTTATATATTTATGTGTTTTATATGCAGAGGGTGGTTGCCTCAGTCCCCCACGCCTAGAGGAATTTAAATATAAATCTCAATTCAATAGTCCTCACTGTCATATCAGCCGTACTCCGCTTCCAACATATGCGCACCACATGGGACATCTTTTAATCAAGAAAATATACAAATGCACACATTTATCATGGAACCTTCATAGGCCAAGGGCTTTCCTGTTTGGTTACGTCCTTTTAATGTTATTGTTAGGGAAAGCCTCTGATACTTGTAAACAGTTTATATAATGCAGTACATAACGCATCCAAAAATGGCTAATGACACTTTATTTAATAAATGATCACGTTATGCAATGTCCAAAATGATAACAACAACAAATACATAGCTTAGAAAAATGCTTGTTTTTTTGTAGCTTTTGTGATGTGGTTTATTGAAAGTATTATAGTATTCATGCGACATTGCATTCATATTGCAAGGTATGAGTGAAAAAATGAATCCGTCAGTGCTTTCAAGTCTTTCAGTACATTAAAGTAGAATTGGGGATATTAGACAAGGGAAATTCACAAACGCAATTCACATATTAATTATTATATCCCGTTCATAATATACTGTTAAATTAAATCGTAAGAAGTTTTTGTGTACACAACCATGGCTACTGTTTCACAAGACTTTCTTGTGATACAAACACGTCCAAAATTCTCGGGTACTGTATGTTTTCAAAGAGGTTTTCTCTGGTAAAAATGGACTGATACTTAATGCTTTCGGACTCGGTGCCATTTTGAAATTAATAGAGTGATGCTAATCTGACCAATACACCGTTCTCGTATTCGCCAGTGGTGTGAGCTGATTTATTATTATTAACCTTTTTCTAGTAATATTTCAGAGTAGCTGTGTGGCTCTGTCATACAGAGGGGTCGTTGTTAAAGTCCCTGTGCTATTGGTATGGAAATGACCTCCTATTTTAACTCTGCTCCTCTTAGAATATTTCTTATGAATGGTAATGTTCCTTTTATTCAACAACCTGAGTTCAGATGGAAATTATTAATTTAAGAGGTTTTTAAAATGAGCATTATTGAAAGTATTTTTCTTGATTCCTTGATTTAGAAAACATATAGCTAACTGACAACTGTAGCAGTGAACTAATGCAGTGTGCTGGGTGTGCTATTTTGAGCAGTTTTATTTTTATTTCGTTTAGCATATTAGCATACAGAATAGCTTTGTTTTTAACATTGGTGGATATGTGTGAGAACTGATATGCGTACAGATTTCTGATGTAATGCTTGCAGTGTTCCCAACAAATGCTGACTGCTGTAATGTTTGCAGAGATGCTCCAGGAGAAGGCCTCAGCTGTGACGGATGAGGCTGTGAACGCAGCCCAGCCAAGTGGGCTTCCGGAGCTCACCACTGACTCCTCACACATGGGTCTGCCTACAACTCCCAGCATCCCCAGCAACAGTGAGCCTGATCAGGTAATGAACACAGAATACATCCCAAGGTTTTGAAAAAGAAAATTAATAACACATTATAGAAAGATCACCTTGGACCAGTAGTTTAATTTTAATTTATTTCTTTAAGTATTATTTATTTATTTATTTATTTATTTTATTAATTCATTCAGGGAGAGTGACTGAGCACATGACTCTTTTACAGCAATGCCCTGAGATTATTCATAGATGCCGTTTATAAGTGAGCATTATATTTATGTTTTATAGGTTTGCTCAACAAAGACTTAAGGTTCAACAAAAGTAAAATGTGTTGGTATCATTGTGATTTCACACTTGAACAATTGTGCCCTTTATAATGTCATATGTTATATAGTTCTTTTACAAACATGTTATACAAGTAAAGTTAGGATTTTGTAATACAAAGGCATGTTGTATGATGCCTTCTGTATTTTAAGGCATCATAATGCATTCTTACATTTAAAGCATTATGTTTTGTTTCACAGTATTTTTTTTAACTATTATGATTGTTCATCTGTGAACATTATGAATACATAATGTTACATAATATGTTATTAACATGTTATAAGTCTGCTTGAATACATTTAAATGTAATAAAATGTATTGTAAACAGGATAAACAGCAACCTTTAAGCAAGCTGCTGCTGATATATGGTTAGAACCAACTCTGTTGCTCAGAGAGGCAAACAAAACTTTGCGTTCCCCATTGGAATGCTGGATTGTTGGCACAAGTTTCACCGTCTGGATGATCAGATGAAATAACTAATGCAATTCATCTGTGTCTGTCATCTGTTTCTTTCTTAGTGAGGGGGAAAGTATTGAAAATAAATTGCCATTTAAAAAAATCACAATTTTTTTATCCCCTGTGCTACCAGAGCATAGAGAACATCAAGGTGGTCCTCCATGAAAGAGAACTGTGGAAACGGTTCCACGAGGCAGGGACGGAGATGATCATCACCAAAGCTGGGAGGTGAGTTGGGCCAAAGTGTGCTTTGTGTCTCGGAGCACGTGCTCCCACGTGAAACTCGCACCATAGCCAACGGAAGCACGGAAAACTCCCCCTACGGCCATTTGTGTCAAATATATCCATCACCACCAGCAATCTCTTTCAGCGGGCCCATGGGCAGTAGCACTGACAGCAATTATAATATTTGCTTCAGACTTATTGCCACACAGTTGGTAATATGCCTGAGGTAGTCTGTCCTCCTGAGCACTGACTGGGGGTTTGAATTCCTGCTGCGATGAATATTTAATTGGAAACACAAACGACTGCCCGGTGTGTTAGATTTAATGCGGCCTGTGGATTAGGCCTGGGACCTCGGACATTAAACAGAAGATGAGTCAGTCCATTCTGCCAGCCTGGCCTTGTCGATTCCAAAGCTCTCTCTCTCTTCCTTTCTCTCTCTCTCTCTCTTTCCGTGCACAATGTAAAAAGGTCACTGCCATTTTTCTTGTAACGCCGCTGCGCTGTGAGAGATGGGGTCTTCTCCCTGTCGGACTGATAGAGTGCGCCGAGGCATCTCTCATGCCTTTGAAGCGCCAAGGCAGTGCTCTGGTGCACAGCTGCATGGGGCAAAGGGAGAGACTGCGCTTAGCTGCCTCTAAGCAGCAAGAACTGGCCACTTCCTCTGCATGCGTTAGCCATGTTTCAGGCCGCTGAAGTCATCAGTGTTTAAGTTGCTCATGTCAATCTGAAAGGTGGAACGGCAGAAAAAAAAGAAAAGAGAGAGAGAGAGAGAGATCTCGTTCCGAAGTATTTTGCATGACATAAGTATGGATATTAATATGCGGTCCATCCAGCCATCAATTTGTCAAAAACTCAGCGGGTTGCCATCATGGCTGCTCCTGTGAAAGTGGAAGATGATGTATTTGTCAGAGCTCAGCTCCATGGAGTCAGGTTTCCATGCAGACTGCACAGTGTCTTGCGCTGTGTATATAATGTTGGCCTTATTGGCGGGCGCTTGTTATTCTCGTCCCAGCGGCAAACAGAAGAGAGGCTGTTTATGGAGCTTATGAATTTGCCAGAGCAGAAAACTTGCATGATCAACAAAGTAATAAAATAGGGATGTGTTATTTTATTTAATGTTTTTTTTACGAGAATTAAAAAAATAATAATAAGAATAATAGGTAATTGATAAAATTTCCTTGCAAACATTTTTATATATGCAGGCTTGCTTGTAAAATCAATGTCTGGTTTGTAAAAATCAAGTGTAGAAAGGAAAAAACAAACAAAAAAACAAAAAGTGAAATATGTCATGGAAATGAATGTAGATAGAACAAATCTGCGGATGAGCTACAGTACCATGTAAGGGTCTGTGTTTTTCTGCACAGGCTGGCTGTTGAGGGGGAAAAAAAATGGGTCACGCTGTGTAGAACAGAAATGTGTCACTCATAGGTTCAGAGAGAGTGCACGCCGTACCTCTAGGGTGGCACGTGGGAAACGGAGGGTGCAGGGAGGAGGGTGTGTAGTGATGGGGGCAGCGGAGTGGATTCTGTGTATGTGTGTGTGTGCGTGCGCGTGTGTGTGTGTGTGTGCGCGTGTGTGTTATGATCAAGGTTGACTGGCTTGTTTACGGTATATATATGGAAGACTGTTTAGGATTTCTTCCCTCCTCGCTCGCTGCTTCGTCTCTTGTCTTTTAATCCTGGTCCTTCTTGCTCGTCTTCTTCATCTGCTGCTGCTGCTTCTTCTTTGTGGCCGGGCGGTGAGGCCTCGGTGAGGCCTCGCTTTGGCGGTGGCGTTCGTGACGAGTGCAGCATGGCGCCTGGCGTTGGCGGCGTCTCCCAGGCTCCTGGAGGTCCATCATCCGGCGCTGGGCCGTTTGATCTGCCCCGCACTGGGCTGGGGGGCTCCGCTCTGCACGGACAGGATGAATCACAGGGCCGAGGGGGGGGCGAAGAGAGAACTAAGAGAAACAGCTGGTGCTGTGTGTGTGTGTGTGTGTGTGTGTGTGTAAGTGTGTGTCTACGCCAACCGTGATACAACATTTCTATTTCTCAGTCTCCAGTCTCTTCTCTACATTCACTGATGTGAAAGAAAGCCACACATATACACACTGCCACCCGTGGGTTTATTGATTTATACAACACCAACAAAAAACCGAGTGGACAGAGTGAAAAAAAAAATGAAATGAATATAATACAACCATATCTAGTCTGATGATCTGAGTCATGGTAACCCTCTGTAGCCCTCTCTAGTAAACCAAGCAGAAGTGTCTCGACCGTTAAGGGAAGAAAAGCGCTTGAGGCTTCTCCCGCTCCTCCGGTGCTTCCTGAGCGAGCGACCTGCGTGTGGAAGCGTCAGGATGGCTGAGCCGCTAAGAGACCCTATTAGACATGCCATGTGATCTCGCACTAAGTGCAGTAGTGGCCTCCACACTGTACATGAAGAATTGGCATTCCTTTGTGCTGTAGGAGAAGGGTTTCATGCCTCTTCTGTTGCGTAGTTATCATCGTTTTTATTTTTGTTTTATTCATTTAAAAACACAGCTCAGAGGTAGGTTAGCTAGATAGATGGTCCTGATTGTCCCAGGGGGATATTCATTTTCATATAGACTACCATATGCCAGGGGCTTTAGAAGACACTTTTTCATTTTTTTTGGTTTATTTGATAGGGACATTGCATCTTAATGAATGTTAGTATAAACACATAGTGCAAAGTGAGAATAACTCGTCTCATTTTCAGCCATTGTCCCTAGTCAGGTGACATAGCCTATACATTTAGACCAAACAAATGACAATACCACAATACACTACACAGAACAGAGTAAGACAATTAGGACTGGGACATATGCCTATAAGCTGTGTGTCTGTTTAAAAAAAAAAAAAAAAAGAAAAAGAAAAAAAAAACTTTCCCAGGTTTCACTAACAAACTAACCCTCATTATAGCACATATCAGTCAGACAAATTGTACCCCACGAGAGCGCTGTGTTCCCCTGTGGAGACTTAGCAGCCTAGCAAAGCCCCTACCCAAACCCTATACATGTATGTAGGCTACAAGCAGTGCTTGCTCACGACACTGTATAGACCATACAGTCACAACACGTAGCCCACTCAGCATCAGAGACAAGGATGATAACTGTGGGAATGACTGGGGATAAGAGGGAATGAGGACAAAAAAAAAGTTTATGTCTTGAAGTCTGTTTGGACCGTCGCTAAAATTTTGAAAAGGATTTGTGACATTTTGTCCATTTCCAGCAGTGATACAATAGCCCAAGTGTTTTGCATTTGGATTCGCAATCTTGGCATTTATTTAAATGGGCTAAAAATTGTCACAGCAAAGAAGCTCCAGTATTCATCACATACACATGCGTAGCTTACATTGTTCCATTTTAAAAGGGAAGATTCATTGTTAGCATAAATTCAGAAAGAGATATACTTGAGCAAGTTACACAGATCATTCTGAAATGATCTTTTAAAAAATAAATAAATGTCCACAATGTAAAAGCATGAGATTAGATGGGTTTCTTTGGCCTTTCTCTTCAGCTACTTACATTTGACCATCGTCCAAATCCAGGGATTTAACATACATACTTTATTTTAACAATCTGGCTTTTCCGAATGCAACAAATGGAGAATGCAGCTGTGGATACCGTATCCCGACTCGTCATCTAAGATCTGAGATTGTAGCTGTTGTCACGCTAACAGTGTGCTAGCATCGGGTTGAGCGACCAGGCCCGTTTCCTGCGTGCCCTGCAGATTATCGTGTGTCTGTGTGAGCATCGTCGCACCGTTATTGGATTTCAGACGTTGGACAGACATAGAGATTACCCACCCCACTGGCAATCCCTAGTCTCTCACAGCATTAGGTGTAACTTACCTCGGGTGCCCTTTGCATGCCTATTTCCAAACAAAATTCCTTTGATGGTACGCACTTTCAGATACAGTCATGGTTGATCTTCAACCTTGTGTATTCTTTGTCTACGGGCCATGGCCTTTTAAATACAACCCATTGTCCAAGGCACCCCAAGATAAAGCTGTAATGGAATGCCTCAAGGGACTATGATGAGTTGGCTGTGTAAACCGTTATGCATTCTTGCTGCCATTAAAAAGCACTTACAGTTTATTAGGACACAGGTTCTCTTTGCAACTTGCTTTGACGCAGATGGGGCTGGAAAAAATAGTAGGGGAGAGCTGTTTTCGGGAAGAGGTTAGTGAAGGTAGCCCCATTGATGTATTTTACGAGTACGTCTGCTATATTAGCATATTCTGTCTGTCATCTTGGGCTTCCTTGTAGAGGAGCAAAATCCGTCATTCCCACATTTTACAGAGCAGCTCTCTCTCTCTCCCTCTCAAAACAGAGTATATCCCTAAAAATATATCTCTGACTACAGGCAAATTAGTACCAGGCATGAAGCAGCTCTCCACAGTATACGTGGGGTTGCTTGAGAGATATTTTAGGAAGCCTGCTTTTCATTTATATATACTTATCGCTGGGTTGAAGTATAATTTCTGTTTGAGTCTTACAGTGCAGGATCATGCATCTCAGGTGATGGCTGCTTAAGAGGGGAATACAGTGCAATGCTCAGCAGCACCGCTAGTCCTGTGGTATAACTCATGTCCTTGGTGGACTCTTGCTGGGGATATTCCATGACGTGACCTGTAGTGCGTCTTCAGGCGGCTTATCTGGGACTGAGGACAGGTTGAGCTGCTATCACACTGCTAATCACGGGCTCATCTGCCCGCGACAAACACTTCCGGCGACGTCTGTACACTTGAGCACTGCTAAAACCTCTAAAGAAGGTCTTATCCAGTCTTAATGGTATTGTCCAAGCTGTTGACTGGACACCTCTTGCCAGAAGTCGAACCTTCATTAGGCTACTTGAGAAACAGATGCATTGAAATGCACACATTAGTTTGAATGAATGTAAAGCCTTCAAGAATAGAAGCACGCCATTTTCAAATGTCAGCAAATAAGCCTCTATAAGGCCTATATAAAACATTTTCTGAAATCATTGTTAATTTCATTACTTTTTTATTTGTTTGTCATAAAGAAATTACTCAGAATATACAGAACATGGGCTACACTGTGAAAGTTTACAAAAATCACATGTATTTTCCTCCATAAAACCCCTCCATACACTGTAAGAATGTAAAATGGTTTGCATCATTAGTTGACAGTTCCAAGTTTGCTGACGTATGGTCTTACAGTGTTAACGTCAATTTATGTGCCTTAGGAGGATGTTCCCCAGCTATAAGGTGAAGGTCACTGGCATGAACCCAAAAACCAAGTACATCCTCCTTGCTGACATTGTTCCAGCTGATGACCACCGCTACAAATTCTGTGATAACAAGTGGTGAGTATGGGACATATAGAGTCAAAATAATCATAAATAGCACCAGTTGTTTCCTCACTTAGAGAGGAAAACCAGTCATTGTCTTTCGTGCTATATACTGTATGATGGCTGTAGGAGGAGAGTCCTGTACACTGGATTGTACCATTGTACAAAACCATCTGTGTTACTGAGCCCTCTGGCTCTGGCTCTAAGTTCCCATAAGAGGCATATGTGGAGTGAGAGAGGTGAGAGGGTGCAGTCATTGAGGAGAGTTCAGTGCAACATAATTTAACAATGCATTGCTGATTGTAAGAATGATAAGGGTTAGACTGTATGCAGTGTATGTGTGTGGGAGGGATTGTGAAGGTGACCACTTAGTCCTACTCCACTCCATGTCACCATTAAGACACAAAAATTATCACTATTTATCTCGAGTCTCTGCAGTGCAGATGAGAAGGACATTTATCGCTCTCAGCTAGTTTTTGCTTGAGCGGACCAGGGACTGGGGACATTGCTGATATTATGCTGGCTCCCTCAGTCATGATGGTGGCCTGTCCCTGTAGGCAAATGGCCTCACAATTCTCATTGGCTCGCTGTCTTTCTCTCTTTCTCTCTCACACACACACACACACACACACATACAGAGACACTACTATGACTTCATTATGTTTGTGCACTGTGATGCAAGTTTATACATTCTCACGCACAGCCATTTCCCCACACCGTATTCACTGCCAATGGTAGGAGCAATGGCATAATTCTCTGCTAATTCGCTCTTTGTGATTCAGCAATGGGGACCGGTTGCTGTCAAATCTATCATCCAGACAACATAGAATAAAAAAAACTAAAAGAATTAAGTACAGATAACTCATAGTGCGAAGCGGAATAAATCACTTTAAAGCACTGGGGGGAAAAGACAAATATATCATATTTAGAGTACCAGAGTTGGGAAAAACTGTCTTGGAGCCCAGGCTTGTCTAATCAATGAAGCTTTTCTCTTTATGTTTATTAGCCCAACCTCTCTCCTCCCACGACAGCCACAAAACAACCCTTTGCTATGCTAGCTGTGGCTGTGGATTGTCATTAGCACACAGTTAATTACTCCGGGATACTGGCAAGCGGCCTGTCAAAACCAATGGGCTTAGAACAGCTGGGTGATCGGCGCTGTCCTCTCCGTGACCGTTCACCGCAAGCGACACCACCAGAGACGGGCACTGCGCGCCGGCGCTGTGCGGGCACTCGTTTTGAATAAATAAATAAATAAATAAAAAGGCTGACTTTTTTCCCAGTGCAGACTACAAACAAAATAAAAACGTGATGCCAACAAAATCCTCAATTAAATAAAAAAAAAAAAAAACTAAAATCCCCTCATTTCTGAAAGCGGACCGGCATTTTATGCCCATTTTTTTTTCTCCCCCAAAGATCTGTGGGATGGCCTGGAATTTTTGCCATTGCCAGCAAGGGGCCTGGAGTTTCTCAGCAACACCTAGGAGGCACATAATTAGCGGTGATGTTACGTTCAAAGCAGCCACCCCCAGCCACAGAAGGAGCTATTCTTACAGTGCGACTGGCAAAAAAATGTACACAATCTGTATATTCCATTAATATCCATATGATGTGTGTAAAACCACCCTCACAAGCGGTGAAATTGATGGTTGTTTCGTGACCGTGTGCAAGTAGCACTTGGTTTGGACATGACGTGCCAGAGCCCCTGTGAGACAGACTACATTGCTTCCCTGGCCCTGGATCTGACAGCTGTAGGCATGGTTGGCATTGGAGCTACTCTGTGTTTAAGTCACCAAGACTTTCACCTTCTCTCTCTCACACTTTTTGAGACTTTTTTTGTTTTTGTTCCAGGATGGTGGCAGGAAAAGCTGAGCCGGCCATGCCTGGGCGGCTGTACGTGCACCCGGACTCCCCCGCCACCGGCGCTCACTGGATGCGGCAGCTGGTTTCCTTCCAGAAGATGAAGCTCACCAACAACCACCTGGACCCATTTGGCCACGTGAGTGACTACGCAACCCACTCATGTGCTCCAGCGGTTGTGCACGGATGAGTGGCTTGAGATGCATGCTGAGGTGCATTACTGCCCTGTGCATGCATGGATGGGAGTGTAGGCCTCCATGTTCTCATTCACATGCTTGATTTCAAGCAGCAGGCATGTTTGCCAGTGGAGTCAATTACCACTTGCCTGAGAAAACTGCAGGGTGCTCAGGGTAAAATGAGTTCAGATCCATTTGGATATTTTAAATCATTTAATTTAGAAACAGAAAACTATGTTTCACAATAATGTTCAAAAGTCCCCTGATGTGTAAATTGAAGTTTTTTAATAATAAGAATCTATTGCCATTTTCAGATTTTGGTCAAGTTGTTGCAGAGAGCACAAGGTTCTGTCCAGCAGCCAATTTGGCTTTGTTGAAGAATACTTTACTTTTAAATAACGGGCAAAGAGGTTTTGTTGTTAAAATACTTTTATTGAGAGATTAAATGCTTAATGACCACTAAGTGGTTTGTTGGCGTGTCCTTCTACTCTCTAGCCGGACCCCCTTCATGGTGTTGGGAATAAGAATCAGCAGATTTATGGAATGGCTACATCCATATGTCATAGTGCCTTGCGTGGTTAAGAACAATGGCTGCACTCAACCTTAGCAAAATTTCAAGAGGCAGTCAACAGGATACCTTGAATGCCATGCAGTACAAGTAATAATAGGCTGACTGACCCAATTTCACTGCATTTTTTATACTTAGTATCTACATTAATGTACAGTATATGCAGCATGTGACAGTAATATTTCCTTTTATACTTGTAATGAGTGCTAAGTGAAATTCAAATCGAGGACAAATGAGGATGAAACAAAATACTTACCACTACAAACCAAGTAAGCTATTGAGATTTGAAAACAAATAGATAAAAAAGTCAACAGATTCCTATTACTAGTGTTCAAAAATTGGGCTGATGTGTATTGTAATGGCATACACTATCTGACAAACCAGACATGCATGGAATAAAAACTGAGATAATCCCCTCCAAGAAATTACAAGCATTTTAAAGACTCTTGTAACAAGTGAAACAGCAATTGGGGAAGAAAAGGGGGAGAGAAAGAGTGAGAGAGAAAGAGAGAGAGAGACAGAGGGTGAAAGAGGGAAAAAGAGTGGGAGCACTCGGTTAGCAGAGGTGAAGAGTGTGACCGTGGCAGTGCCGCCCAGAGGGACCCTGGGATTGCTTGTCTGAAGTCATCCTGTCAGGAGGAGCTCATTAGGTTCATAACCTGTCGGATCAGCGCGGGGTCCGGCTGTCAGGATTAGTCGAGCGCCTGGGACGTGATAAGGGCGAGTAATGAGGCCGGAGCGGGGCCAGCTAAGCCTGGCTGACGCCCACCCCAGCAGGGGCGCCAGGGCCTCCGCCGGGCGCCCCACACCACGGCACCGAGGCCACCACGGCAAGCCTTTACACCCAACACCAGCCGCTCAGTGGGCCCACTGGTGCCGTGGACAGAAGCACAGGCACGAACATGCAACATGCTGAATAGAGACAGCAGTGCAGCAGGCAGTCAGTATAATGGTAGCTTAGTTCGTGCCTTACCTTTTAGGGTGGAATACCAAGGAGGCTGTGATTCTGGCATTTGATTTGTCTAATCAAAGTTCAGTCCAAGTTGATTTTTTATTTTTTTTTTAAAGAAGAAAAATAACATCGGACATTTTTGCATTAATTTTTTTTCTCCCCACTCTTTTTGCACTTTTCTTGGTCTATTTGTATCTTGACATCAAATGCAAAAAAATGAATTGAACTCTAGCCAAACTCTTTCAATACACAAGCTGTTTGTGAAACTGGATCTAAATGCCCCAAACTAGTTGGTGTCTAAGTAGGTGACGTCAAGCCCTTTTAATTCCAGGCATCTAGGCTGGCCCTCTGTTCATCGTCAGCAGTAAAAAAAATATTATCTCTGATCTCAGCCTCCTTTGCTACTGTTGGCCTGATGACAGCACTGATATTCCACACCCTCGACTTCTCCTTTACGAGCTTAGTGGGAGGCTGAGTGGGGCCAGTCTGACGCACACCCAGGACGGGCAGATAAGGGTGAGTTAGTGCAAGCCGGGTGGTGCCTCGCTGTTTAATTGAGCCTGTGGTGCTGATCTGGGTTTAGAGTGAAATTTAAAAACATCAAGAGTGCCAGAGCACAAAAAAAAGGCAGATCAAAGGCAGTGTCTGTGTTGCCTCCTTATTACTGACGCGCCGAGAAGCTGGATGATCAATACAATTAGTCTGTCTGCTTTGGCATCACCTGCCCCATAAATATTACCTCAAAAGACGCCAGACAGACAAGTAGACAAAAGGTCACATGTGTGTCTCCACTCAGCCTGCCGAGGTCCTAGTTGTCCCAGCACCCTTCCAACACACACACACACACACACACACACACACACACACACACACACACACACACACACACACACACACACA
>JAUCNH010000480.1:9367730-9378079 GCA_032353275.1 Sardinella hualiensis
CACACACACACACACACACACACACACACACGCACACACACACACAAACACACACACACACACACACACACACACACCAAACCCAACCTTCCACCACCTCCCTGCCCTGGCTTCTGTCTGGCTCTGACACAGTACACTGGGTCAGCCTGCCCTCTGTGTTAACCTGCATGTGCCCTCTGCGCCCTGTCACTCCTGACTCCTCTTAGGGGAGAGTTGCTGCACTCTCCAGCCGAGGAGCCGGCTCCATGTGGCGGCATTGGGGAGGGGAGGGGAGGGGAGGGGAGGGGCGGTGGGGGGTAGGGGAGTCGGAGAGGGGGGCAGACAGGAGAGGAACTCCAGCGAAGGAGAAGGGAGGGGAGGGGAAGGGACCTGACGTTCATTGCCCCTGACAGAACTGTGCTGGGGATGACCCTGGCCTAACGCTCCAGTGAGCTGCGAACACAAGGCTGCTCCAAGCTCCCTGAAGATCTAGTAGTGCACCAAACATAAACTCGACCTTACATTATAGTTGTAGCTTATTGTATATATATCTGGTAATTTCAATTAGTGTTTTTAAATAAATGGATTAGAACACTGCCTCTAGGGTCTGCCAGATCCAGATAGAGAGACTACTCTACAGTGTGTTACATCTACAGTAAGAGACAGTATGGTTTGTGACATTAAAAACAATGAATTGATTCAATACCTCACACAGATTTACTACATTTGGCCAAGAATTTTAGGATTTAGAGTTATACCTCCTTATGGTGAAATACCTGCACCGTGGTTTGTGGAAAAACTGACAACTTGCTTTTACACTGTAGAGCTATTCAAATCCAGGCAGTGACACCATTTGGCAGCAGAATCCAGGGGTCAAGTCAACTAGATGGATGTAAAAAAAAAAAAAGACAGAACACAAACATGCTAGCACAGGCTCTCTTTCAGAGTGAGGTGTGTAAGGTGGGATTGGGCTCTAGCTGACAGTGTCTGGTCCTGTGTTTGCCTACAGATCATTCTGAACTCCATGCACAAGTACCAGCCCAGGTTGCATATTGTCAAGGCGGACGAAAACAACGCTTTTGGCTCCAAGAACACAGCGTACTGCACTCACGTCTTCCACGAGACGTCCTTCATCTCCGTGACATCCTACCAGAACCACAAGGTATTCTGGTCAATTTTTACGCTATGGGTCCCAATTGGTAATGTTGCAAATGGACACTATGATTCATATGTGGCAAAAAAAATATCCAACTTCCTGTCTTAATGAGCGTTCTGGCGCACTGATCTTAAACCGCAGGAGATGGCGTGCCAGTACTGCACGAAATGCAAAGCCTTACTTACGACACATGCTGAATGTGCTGCATGCTTTCAATTATGGAAAGCCAAATATGGGCGTGATATGTGCAATTTACTGGACTGAATCCCCTTAGTGGTTCAGACATCACATGGCTGATTCTCTTGACAGATTACCCAGCTGAAGATCGAAAACAACCCGTTCGCCAAGGGCTTTCGAGGCAGCGATGAGGGGGATCTGCGTGTGTCCAGGCTGCAGGGGTAAGTGGCCAACACCATGTTCCCCACACCAAGCAGAATCCCGGCCAGGCTCAAATGAACAAACTGCTCATGTTTGGCCTCAACTGTTTCCTTCTACCAATCATCCCCCCTTCCCCTTTCCAGGAAAGACTACCCTGTGATTTCCAAGAGCATGGTGCGCCAGAGGCTCATCTCCTCGCATGGCCACCTAACAGGGAAGCTGGGCGCAGGCATGCTAGGTGGCCACCCACAGGTCCTGTCTCACTACCAGTATGAGAGTGGGGTCCCTCTGTCCGGCGCAGACGCCCAAGAGCCACTGGGCAACCACTTCCCCACCAACCGAGAGTCCAGTCTGCTCTACCATTGCTTCAAGCACAGAGGTAAGAGAGAGAACCAGGTAGCACACCTTCAGGGTTCTGATATTCAGATCTTTTGATAGATAAAAAAACTGTAAAGCAAGCTTCATTTTGAACAAAGGATTTATTCCTATTGCTTTAGACCTCCCATGCCTCAACAAACTATGACTTACAATTTGATGGCCATCACCAACCTGTCATCATTTCTTAGTTGCAGAGTGTTCAGAGTGCTTTGATGTCAGAGCATTTAATTGTGTGTGACTGTGATTGGAGTGTGTAGAAGATTTCACGTACAGTAATTCAGCAAAATGATTTCAGAAAAGGATCTCATATGCTAGCTTTAAGTGGCTGATACATCTCCTCTGCACCAGCAGAACTATGCTTAAATGTTAAAAAGTAACTGTTGCTTGTGTTATACAACTGCCATTTTTTTTAATCATGAAAAAAGCAGAATATATCAAGTGAAGATGAAGTGGGCAATCAAAGTTAGTTGTTCTTACTATATTATTCAGACTTGGCTTGAAGCTATAAAAAAACACATCTGAATGGACTGTCAGGCTGGAGGAACACTGAGATTACTTGTAACCACAAAAATAAAATAATTACCCCCGATGAAATTTCAAAGGAGCATCTCAATATTGTTTTTATTTTCCAGAGTAATGAGCATTTTTAATTTGAAGACATCATAAACCAGCGGCCGGAATCACATCAAAAGCTTTTGCAGTAGCTTCTGATGAATAGGGAGTTTGGTTATGTATTATGCAGATTGCCTGACAAAAGGAATTTTATGTTAGTGGTCATTTGCTTGGAGAAAATAGATTCTTCTACAGCATGGTCCTCTCTAAATTAAAGTGGTATTAGTTTAGTTTTTCTCAAAGATGTTTTTAATGAAGATGCCATCCATGTGACAAGACATCTGCACACAAACATCTTTATTATACTTTTTAAAGTCGACATAATCTCTTCTCATTTTAATAGGCTAATTTGTGACCACATACCTTGTAGAATATACCAAAACAAAGTCAGTTGTAATATTCTAAATACAGATATTGTGACATCGCAAAATTAATGTTTTCTTTTTTCATATGCCTGAATTCCTGAGGAATCAGGTCCGCACATTGTCTTAAGTTGCCCTCACACTGACAGTACATAATAGGAGATTCCTTCATACAGAATGTAGTCTGTCGTAACTTGGATGATGCACGACCCCTTGGATGGGTGCTACTAGCTTGTAGCTGCCAAGTTACAGAACTAAATAAATATGCTGTTTCTTAGCTTGGGGAAAGCTGGTCTCAGGCTAACTGCATAGGCTTGTCTGCACCTATGGACTGTGCAGAAATGTGTACAAATGTGTTTTGTTGTCAGGTTATCAATTACAAAGCTGCAAACAATGTTTGTCTTGAATTAGTTTGTACTATGGAGCCATATTTGTGTTTTCACACTGTCTACATAAGTGGCGGGTTGCTGTAGCCTCCACATCTGAAAAAAAAATTGGTTATAGAAAAAAGTTATATCACTATTCATACGCCTTCCTGTTCTCCTGTTAAGGAAAGGAGAGAGACTGTGTAGTGCAGTCTTTTAGTTGTTAGCTTGCATTGCTTATTATCAATGTGACATCTGTCTACAAAAGATTGAAAATGTGATGGAAACTTTACTATTGTTAGGAAATTTGTCAGTAAAACAAGTTAGTTTTCACTCAGTTCTCTTTTAGTAACGGAATTTCCATTCCTCACAGATAACAGCAGCAGGCATCTGGAGCTGGGATGCAAACGGCCTTATCTGGAGACCACGCCCCAGGGTGTTTCGGAGGAGCATTACTTCCGACCATCTTCCTCCTACGAGCCACCGCTGCTCTCACACCCCTACTGTGGGGAGGCGCTGAGCTCCAGGGAGGCCTGCATGTATGGGGGAGTGGAGGGAGAAGCAGGCCCAGGACCTGGAGCCGCGGGTGGGGAGGACTTACCTCCGCCCTCGCTAAACTGCAACATGTGGGCATCGGTGCAGCCGTACCCGCGCTATGGCGTACAGACTGTGGACACCGTGCCCTACCAGCCCTTCGCAGCCCACTTCACCAGCTCGGCCCCCGTGGTGTCGCACCATTCTCCATCCATGCAGCGCCCACAACCTGCGCCTCCTGACCTGGTCTTTGGCGCACAGCGTGCTCTTCCTCCAGGGCCTTCTTACTCGTCTTCCTCCTCTTCCTCCTCTCCTCCAGGAGCAAGCTCTCGAGATCGGTTGGGCCATGCTTCTCTGTACCACCACCGGAAACCCGACTCGCCACTCCGAACCCACAGGGAATTTTCTGGTTTCGCTGCCCAGAGCCCGTCCTCACGTGACTCAGCCTATCAGTATCAGATGGGGTTGACTGGGGTTGGAGCTCACTGGACTGAAAGCTAGAGAGAAGCACCAGTGTGGGCACACATGAGGATATTCCATCACTTGTCCGCCTTATCTGTCAGATGTGCTGATGTACCTGATGATGTGTGTAGTACCTTGGTGTTGCCCCTGTAAGCATTTGCAATTGAGATTACAGTTCTAGACAGCCATAGTGTTGGTGCGAAATTGCACATAGAAGCCATAGTTAGCGAGGGAGAGTCATCCATCTCATGCAGTGTTTGCATGATTTAACATATTTATTTCAGACGGTGGATGACAGTAATGACCCTATTTTATGGAGAGGATGAAGAAATTGTGCATTTTGCAAGTAAATCGTCAAGATATATTCTGAGTATGTATGGCTCATGGTCTTTTGCCAACTCATAAAAGCACAAATGTACAAAATTATGCTAGTGAAATGATAAGATCGAAAATGTCTACAGCCTGAAACGTATCAATTTGTGTGGCCTGTATGATATACATGTGAATTTATATTTTATGTATGTGGACAATTGAAGGTTTGAGTGGACTAAATAAGCTGGTTGGTTTATGCAGGTGCAAACATAAGTGCCATTTTAGGTAATATCGGTGTCTGTGGGACAAGGATTTGATACAGGTCCTGGCTCAAAAGTAAAATTTGATACTTGATTTGATGTTTTCCCTATGCAGTACCTAATGTTGCACTAAACCAAGAAGGAATACCATTATTATTTACAAGCAGATAATCATTTTGAAAGATTTATCAGCAGCTCATAAATAACTGTAATATTATTAGATAATAGTTTTTAGATTATATAAGCATCCCGTAATGTATAGGGGTGCAAGGTTACAGAGACTGTTTTGTGTCAAGTTAATCTTTACAGCTTCTCTGGGCCTGTGTTGACTTCTAGGCCTCACCAACAGTGTATTTATGCAAAATCTGTGCTTAAAGCTTAGATTTGTCTCTTTTTTTTGGACAAAGAAAAAATCCATCTATTAAAGTGACCTGTGCAGTTACCGTAAGGATACCCATGCTGAAAGCCTGGAAGCAAACTGTGCAGTGATTTGTGGTTTAAGGCTGTAAACAAGAACAGCTAAGAGAAGCTAAAGAGAAACTAAACTGGGTCATTTCTGGCAGAGGTCGGCACTAACTAAGAACAGTCTACAGCTCCTGGGATGTCCAAAGAGGGCTTTAGGTGCACCCTGTCCCATCACCACCACCACCTCCATTCTGGACTTGGACTGTGCTCTAGTGGACCCATCTGATCTGCATCCCGGGCTCAGTGTCTGACGCAGTCCAGAACTGTGGGCTTCGGAGCTAGGGACATCAGAGAAACCCCTTGCAACCAGATGGGGGCATAGGGGCTGCTCTTAAGCCACGAGAGGAGTGGAGCAGAGCAGAACAGAGAGCTCTCAGCTGAAATCCCTGATCCAAACGACTGAGTTGGATAAAATCCAGCCAGCAGAGAAAGCCACAAAGCAAGTGTAGCAGACAAAATGAAGTAAAGCCTGCACTAGCCTTGAAAACATTAAGGATTTCTGGGGAGAAGAAAGAATATAAAATACATGGCTGTCTTTTGACCCAGTGTGTATGGGATTACTTTCTTTGACTATTTCAGTGTTTTTTTGCACACATTTGTTGAATAAATTGTATTTTTTGTCTCCCAGTTCTCAGTTCTCCTACATGGGGTTTTGTCTTTGAAGGGTATGCTGGACCAAGTCTGTAGGCAACAGGGGGAAGTCATTAGGGTTCATTAGTACCCTTGTGAGGCTGCTCAGTCTCAGGACTGGGTGTTGGCTGCACTTCAGATACATCGTTGATCTATCATTTGGAAATCTGCTTAGGCCAGATTTTTTCCTTCTTTCTCTTGCGCTCTGGCACTCTCTGGACGTGTTTATTTGTATTCATGGCTCTACTTAACCTCCCTGCAGGTGTTGTTTGGCTGTTTAGCAACACCTTTGTCGTCTGTCACAATACAAACATACCTGTGAAAGTTGAACACTTTCGAGTGAAATTTCTTAGTTGGTTAAGATCATTTAAACTCTTAAGTGGGATTTTGGATTAACAATAAATCAGACATTTTGGCAGAAAAAGGGCTAACCATTACGAAATAAAGAATATGTTTAAAGTCTGAGATTCAGGGACTGAATCAGAAAGAACAGTCATGCGACTATGGTCTGAGAAGCAACACTAGCACTGGCTAGCATGGGAATTAACAACTGGTAGAGGTCTGGAGATCTGGGGGAGGTTGGATAGTATAGCTGGTGGGGGTCCAGAGATCTTGAAGAGGTGGGAGGCCCAGACACGTCTGATGTAGGTGATTTATGTGGAGCTGCATCTCAAATGGTCGACTCTCCCAAGAGTTTCCTTCAGCCGCAGTGAGTGTGAGTTTTAAAAAGTGTAGGGTGCGACGATGTCTTGAAGGCCAGGGTTTTTGCTCTTCTCACCGTCCTACAGACCACAGTCATTAGTGCAGTGAGTTACGGCCACCAGTCTGCACTGGGTCTTGTCGGCACTCCTGCCCCTCCGCTAAGCCATCCGAGGCACTGGGGTCTCTGTGCTGGAGGAAGTGCCTACTGCTCTAACAAATCAACAGGAACTTTGGGGAGCTCGAGCCCGGCAGATGAGCTGCCGTAGAGTTGAAGCAGATGGCTCTGTGCACAAGGCCGCTTCAAACCCCAATCCCCTTGACAGATTATGGTGGAGAGAGGCCCTCAGCTTGATAGGAGCACAAATATTTTCATCAGATTGTTACATTCAGTGCGATGAGGTTGAAAGCAATGCTCCACAGTTTTCTAATATTTGCTTTCATTTCATGCTAATGTTATTTACCGAAGGCAGTATATGAACTGAAGTAACCTTTTAGCCTTTTCACGCAGAGGAAAATGTTATGAACCATGACATCATGAACAGGAATGAAGACAATGCCAGTCATTAATCAGACTCATGTGCTCTTTGGAATTTTTGGCTTAATTGATTTACTTTAGCTGCACACAGATGGACATTAGGTGCTCAGTTTGTTCAATTAAGCATAGTTAGAGCAGAGCTGACTATAAAACAAATCTCTACCGGATTGTTTTCGCATGTGAGGGTCCACATGCGCTTAAAATAAACATTTTTACACACAATTTGCACACACACACACACAGCCACAGGTGCATACCAACGAGAATTCCAATTACACCACTGCATACTGTTGCTCATTCAATGGCTCTGGGTGTAACACTGTAGCCTCTCCAAAAGAGTCCCCTTAGCTTAGCATCCTGGAGCAGAACCTCACAGCAGCCGGGACCAGCCACATCTAAATGGGGAGCACAATAAAAGTACCACACATCAGCTAGCAGAGATTAAGAATTGTTTTAAACCAGTGCTATGCTAAAAGCAGATACATAAAAACATGCAAGACAGCAAATACAGGCATCCACTGTCCTGAGCTACTCTGAATGTGAATTTAGGTGGGGCCCAGATAATTCTATTGCACTCTGGACATATATGGCTGGGATAGCCAAAGGTTGCATTTCTGTGGGAGGTTGAGAGAGGGTCAAAGGAAATGTCACGTGGGTCTTTAATCTGTCTTTTAAAAAAGGCATCCTCTGTATCTCAGATCCATTTCCGATGCTTTTTAAGCCTCAAAAAGAAGAAAAAAAAAGGGTCTCGGTTTCATTTGATCAAAACTTGACTGACCTTTCTTCAACTGAAGCTTTAGTAGCATATAAAGCAAAAGACAGAGCGGACAACTTGAAATTTACGCGATTCAACTTTCCACATAAAAAGCAGTCTATCTCTATTAAAGGGAAGCCAGGTCTAAGCCCCTTGTAGCACACTATAGCCCGGAGTATCTCTTGGAGAGGGGCCGGGGCCGTGGGGCATCTGGAACTCATTGCAGCAGATCTCCCCGTGCCTCTCTCCTGCTCAGCAACTTGCCCTCCTTGAGCTGCTTCCCACTGTCGTCCCTAAATTCCGTCTGAGAGCTGCCTTGGCTGGGCACACTTTGACCCATGGGCTTTAATTCGCCCCTCCTTGTAAAAAATAAATAAAAAAAGTAAGAGCAAGAGCGAGGCTCAGTGTCTTGCAGGAGCACTCAGAAACACACTTTAAATACTTGAGAAGGATTTAATATCAAGTCCATTACGGCCTTTCTGGTGCCTAGTAAATAGTCAATTAGCGGATAATTCTGATTTGATCCACATGTAGCCAGATCTCACCGAGGCCTCTGCTTGGCGTTTGCACGACTCCAGGGCTGGCTAAGCAGTGACATGCGGTGGCCTTGGCTCCAAGGAGGAGGAGGAGGAGGAGGAGGAGAAGGAAGGGTGTTGTTTGTGGGTAAGTGGCTTTCTCACGTTTCACTCTCTCACCTCTCCTCCCACCCTTCCGTCCTTTAGCAGTTACAATTATACCTACTCAAAATGTCCTCTAAGGACCAAGAATAGCATCAAGACTGAAGAGGAGAGAGAGAGAGAAAAAAATAATGGCACTGACTATGACTACTGAAGAAGACAGAGGGTGCGATGTGGGTACATTCTTGGCGTAAGATCAGGCGCTGGTCTTTGCGGGAATGGGCTCCTTCAGGCCGGGGAGTTCTGCCCTGCAGTGGAGGGACACTTAACGGCGGCTGTGTCCCTTGATCAAAGGCTACATCTGGTTGGCTCCATTAAGACATAAGCCCCATCGCATAAAGCTGGGGTCCAGCTACACTGAGTGGCGCTGGATGAAAGCGTCAATAAAAAAAAATTAATAATTATACTGTGAGAGCTGCATGGATTAGGGGTTTGCTGAGGAAATGGTCGGGCGGATTAACTTTTTATCCATAAGATTAAATGCATGCCCAAAAGATTGATGTACAATGTGCAGTAATGGCCGTGGGACATTGACCAACAAACAAGTTTAACTTGAAGAATAAAACGGCATTTGAGCCACATTTCTGTAATTGGCTTTGGGACCAATCAGCACACAGCCCTTCTATGTGAAAAAAGTACATCGTTGTCCAACATCATACCTCACTGAACTATGCACATGTTTGGGGGGAAAAACAGGATATCATTACAAAAGCTTTTGTGGTGTACTTTGATGACTGCAGAGGCATAGCCGGCATGTGAGTTCACTGTTGCGTCATGTCGATTGCGGTTATTAAATCCAGCCATTGGCTGTGCGTGACTGTTTGTGCCTGTGCACGCATCTGTGAAATAAGAGTAGCCATGTTTATACACTAATCTCATTTTTGTGTCCCGTCTCCCTCTTTCCACTTCCTGGAGACTCCGCTACTGGTTCTCTGGTTCCCCCTCAGCTCCCCGCACAGCCAATCAGCGGCGAGCTGCTACATCAGGCAGCCTCCCTCCGTCACGGCAGAGCCTCCTACAATGACACCCCAGGAGACCAGCACACAAGCACGGTGGCTGGCTGAGTGACAAAGGCACCCCATCATCTCTCATCATTTGTCCAATTTCCCTGGACACAAAATGTGTCTGCTCTACCCCATGAAAACGATGACCCATCACTCAATATCTACCCACATTCACCTGGTCTCTACAATCCTCTTTGACCTTAAACGGACAGCTAGTCTGAAGCCATGCCACGCCACACAAGGTTTCCCCCGCAGTCCCCCATTCTCCCCTTCATCTCTCTCTCTCTCTCTTTTTTTTTTTTTTCCTCTCTATCCACGGGTGCCAGTGATGGGTAAAGAATGCAGCCCTGCAAGAGCGCCAAATATTTTGCCGGTACTGTAAAAGGCACCCCTCTTGCAAGCATGTGGAAAAACAATTTATTTCAGATCGAGGCTCTGGTGGTTATGCTATTGTTATAAAGACAGTACTCTTGACAACAGTCTTGGTGCAGTTTATTTAATGAAATAACAAATGATCTTTCGGCGGAGGGAAAAGTCTGTAGGGAAAAAAAAAAAAAGAAAAACAAAACAGGAGAGACGGTGTAGGGAGTCTGTGACATAGATCTGTAGTGAGAGTGGGAGTGAACTATGCCAGATCTCAGCTTTCAGGAGTTGGAGTATGAAACCCCTCTACTGGTCAAACAACGGTACTGCTGACATGCTGCTTCACATGACTGGAGCTCTACTGTTTCACTTCAAAGGTTTGTGGCCCTGTAAGGTAAAATTAGAACTTCTATGACACCCG
>JAUCNH010000480.1:10598629-10608798 GCA_032353275.1 Sardinella hualiensis
GTGTGTGTGTGTGTGTGTGTGTGTGTGTGTGTGTGTGTGTGTGTGTGTGTGTGTGTGTATGCATGTGTGTATGTGTGCATGCATGTTACATTTATCCTCACATATCCCAAGGGGAGGAGACAGAAAGAGGTGAGAGAGGTTCGTGTGGGGGTGGGATGATGGGGGTGTGCCCTGGCACAGCCTCCACACACACCTCCAGTCCCTGTGGAGCATCCTGGCTTCTCCAGGCAAGATGTGTGTGTGTGTGTGTGTGTGTGCGCGCGCATGCGTGCGTGTGTCTATGTGTGTTTGTGTGTGCGTGTGTGCGTTTGCTCTCCCTGCAGCGAGCATCTCTCACGGCCTCATCCTCTCTCTCTCTGCACAACACGACTGTCTGCCTGTTTTAAAAGCTGTGGTGTGCACGCTCATTGCAACTTCTGTGCCTTCTCCCCCTTTGACATTAATGCATGTCCAAGGGATTTGCACTGGGTGCTCATCAGCTTTGAAGCTGCAGTGCTTTAGTAAGGGCGCATTGGAAAGTAAAAAAATAAATAAATTGAAAAAAAGCTGAAGCTAAATGAAAGATATAGGCGTCAGATGGGGCTGTGAATACAGTAGACAAGAGGGCATAGACAGAGTAAGAGCACAATTACAGGTGCAAATGCTTTGCAAAAACACCTGGCGAGGAACCAATTCTCCTCCATTATCGAACCAATTAACAGTTTTTTTTTTTTGTTTTTTGTTTAATTATAATCTTTTTTTTCTCTCCATGTCTTTCGTGGCGAGAAATATACAGTCTCACTGAGCAGAGCCGAGCTGCTGTGTCTGCACCTGCTACATGTGCAGTAAACACTGAAGATATTTACACTTATTCCGCACTCGACGCTGAATATCTTTCTTTTAGGCGGCACTGACATTCACTGCAGAGGAGAGAGAGAGAGAAAGAGATCCATAAATGATTGATGGACTTTGTTTTTTTTGTGATGAAAAGTAATTGCTCTGATAAGCAGTCTGAGAGGTGCCACAGTTTCCCGCTAGCCTCCTGCCTCTAAGCTTTTATACCAGCTCTCCAAATTGCCCTGTTGCTTTTCAAAGACTCACTAAGACTCTAGATACACACACACACACACACAAACACAGACACACACACACTCAACCTAATCGCTTTTAGTGATGTTGTCACCACTACAAGCGGCCATTGAAATCTGTGTTGATCTCTCTAGCGCCATTAATGTGATCTAAAACTGCCCCTAGAACAGCAAATTCTAACCAGGCATGAACATGCACACAGTCACAAACAACAGCCGTCCTCTCCCAACATTCTGTGAGGCCACGTGTGTGCTGGATGCCACAAGGTTCTTTCTCCTCAGCAGCCCCAAGTGTCAGTTCACCTTATTCTGTCCCGCCCAGTGTCATGTTTTTTCCTCCGCATTTCTAGAAACTTCCGTTCCACCACTTGCCTTCATATCCATCCTTTCTGTTTTCATGAAATGAGACGATCTCAGAACTCCTTATATTAACCATGAAAATATGTATTTTAGGGCTGAAATCATCCTTGTTGTCCTGAAGATATATTCTATAAATCTCTTTGATTGATTGAGTGGCACAACTTTTAAAAAAAGACGACTTACAATAAATCAGACAGTTCAAAAAAGTAGCCTCTATCTCTAATGAATCTCCTGAGCGGATGTTCCAAGAAAAAGTGCCATGTCAGCCCCCTTGTTTACCCGTGGAATAATGTGAATATGATTGATTAGTGTCTGTTGATCTTGCATTGTATATGTGAACAAGGCTACAATACTACTGAATAATTATTCTGTGCACCTGAAAAGAGTGCAAAAAATCAACCATGTACTAGAAAAAAGTCATGGGTGCCATCATGACACCTAGGCTGATGCATCAGCCGCTTTCACATCATTTCTCACTTTGTGCAGAGATTTGAAACCTATCAGCATTTGTTTGCGCCACGGTGGGCAGAGACTTTCTGCTTAAAACCAATTGCTACTGTTTGTTCATGATTTCAACCAATCACTACTGGTTGGCTGTATATTATGTATATTACACGCTGGAATGCATCGTTTAAATTCTCTGTTCGCTGATTGGTCAGGCACAGTTTTGAGACAAAGTGAACGCAAGCTTATTGCTGGATTCCGGACTAGTATCTGGAAGCAAATTAAATTGACTGGAAGCACTAGGTGTCGCTAGCTTGGCTACATGTCACTTCCACCAAGATCAAGAAAGATATCCTCACATTGTTCCAGGGACATTTAACCCTTTCACGTCTGTCTTTATTTTAAAAACAAGTCAAAATCATTGTTCATTCCACCTTTACAGAACATCCTGTGCTATTATCAATCAATTTAGAATCTTCATCTTCTTCTGCGGTTCATGTATCTTCCACATCGGCTAGGAAAATTATATGCACACAGCAAAGCAACAGGACAACTAGTCTCCATTAGGGTTACATCTCTTTTTACATATATCTCTATGAACAGGAAGTACTGTAGGCTACGGTCAACCACTTAAGCAGAGATGGTAAAAAGTGTGGCCAGAGGCACTGATATTCGACAACTTTCGTGTTCTATTTTCAGACAGACATCACAATAAGAGATAAGCATAGAGAAATGCATAAAGAAAAAATAAAAGCACTGGACAATAAAACGTTGCATGTAATGCAAACGAAAGAGTGGGTGAGCGCTGGGGTTTTGCAGATAAATCCATGACCACTCTGAAAGATCGAGACCTTTGCTGCTGTCTCCCCCCCTCTGACGCAGTGCCATGATTGTAGGTCATTGTTGCATCACTCTGCCCCTGCTTAGCAGTCTGAGAGCCTGGCTTTCATTCCGCACACAAACAGATGAGAATGGATAGAACCCCTGCCAGGACGCTGCGCCTATTTGAAAACCAAATGAAGACTTGCCATAAAGATGCCTGCTGGAAATGATGGATTTCTGCTGTAGATGGGCAAAATAAAAGAACATCAAGGTGCCGTTTGAAGTAATGAGCTGCTTGAGAGGGATTGGACAAAGTAGGCCTCTCGCTCTTCTTTGGAAGATATAATACTTTGCCAATGCATCAGTCAATTCTTTTCTTTTCCCTTGTGTGAGCCGACGCTCGTTTGAAATAATAGGATTGACACAGAAGAGGGAATGAATTTGTATTAGTGCCTTTTGGAAAGAACTCATACCTCTTCAACTCAAAGGGGCAAAAAAAAAAAACAAGATTCTTCAAATTCTCGGATTCATTTGCCAACACCAAGACTGATGGCTCATGCAGCCATAATATTGTTGCAGAGGTGCAGAATAGAATGTGTTTGGAGACAGCCGTGCTCTTCAGGGGGTGTGTTTGTCCTGCCATTTCGCCCATCATTTAGTCATCCAACTGCCTTGTGGGTAGCTAAATAGCCCACAGCATTATTGACTCGTATTGACAGTGAGGCTTTAACCTTGAGACTCTGTTCAGTGGTGCACATTTGGATGTACCACTGGCACATTTGTACTGGGAGCATTGTGGGGCCAGAAGTCTTTGTGCAGACATGAACTCCCCTGAGTGGTCACACATGTGCAATGACGGGTGTTTGACAAGCACAATTAAAAATGCAAAATGCACTTTGTCCAACAGCTCTGTGTTTATGTCTGTGTTTTTCTCTCTCTTTTCCACTCTCCTCCCCCCCTGTGTGTCTCTCACCATCCCTCTTCTCTCCTCCCCCTTTCCCTCCCTCTAATTCCCTCTTCTTTTTCTATTTTTCTCTCTCCCCCACCTCATTCTCTCTTATTTCATCCTTCTCTGCCCCTCCCTGTATTTCTTTGTCCTCCTCCTCTTCTCCCTCCCTCCCCTCTCTCTCTCTCCCTCCCTCCTCTCTCTCTCTCTCTCTCTCTCTCCTTCTCATTCTGTCCGCCCTGCAGGTAGGTTGGTGAATTCTCTTTTCCTGAGCGTGTGCCAGAGGGGGCGTGTTGCCGGCTCAGCCCACTTGTTAAGCGGAGCCGCTGAGGAGCGATGCAAGACAAAAGCGGCTCCTTCCTCACTTTCACTGTCTTCTGCTCACCGTGCCTTCCTGCCTGCCTGCCATGCCTCTGCTCCCCTGTGAGCTGTGTCCCTGCTGTGGCGCCAACTTGTTTTGCATTGTGTGACAGGATCGCTAAAAGAAACGGGGATGATTGCACAGGTTTCCGCGTTTCGAAACCCTGACAGTTTAGTAAACAGCGTTTGCAAGCAACTGTGGTACAAATTCTGTTCATTAGTAGTTCAGTAGGCCCACGGCTCATGGTTGCATTGCGCGATGAAAGTGCTGCTGGACTAGCTGAACTACAGCTAGGGTTGAGTTAGAGAGAGGAGCGAGTGAGTGACTATGTGGAAAGGTTCTCCATTAAAGCAGATTTACGTAATGAGGGAAGTGCTGTGAGTGGGATAGTAAGTCATTGGGAATTTTTACTTACCTCTACACTTCTGTGACACTGCACTGCTGCACTTGCAGTTTTAGTGGCCATGAATTTCACACTATTTAAAGGGCAATTGCTTGAGGGAAAGCTAATAGCATGTGTGTGTGCGTGAGGCTCTTTGGCCTGTGTGCAGATACAAAAGCCTTGCCATAGACCGTCAACCATTTTTCGTAACTCTGAAATGGCTTGTCTGACCTTAATGGGTCAGCAGAACCTGCCAAGTACAAACTCACAGTGCATATTTTAGTAAATGAAAAGCTTTGCTTTAATTAAATTTGGTCTCACGATGTAATGCCCTACTTAAATGTTGAATTTGTTGTACATCGGTCAAATTACAGTCCTGACTTCACCAAAGCGGATCAGAAGACATTAACCGCTAATAGAGCCACTGGGTAATGTTTTCCCATGTAACCTTGCAAATTTTGTGGTCTTTCATAAGTGCTAAATTAGAAGTGCTCCAAATATTCAACATGTTTCACATGCAAACTAAGTTACATGCCTGCCCTAGAAAATAGTCACTTTGTACCAATTTCTCATGATGATTACACCAAGTGATAATCTATCAAAGCCAAGTGCAGATCCCTGGAAATGAAATGTATAAATAACCTAGTTTTTAACTGGCTCACTCTGTGAGGCCCAACACCCCTCAAGTTCCTCCTCGATTAGGCAAAGTAGACCCTCTCTGTCGGGATTTTCGACGCTTGACACAACAGGGGTGTCTGTTAAATAAAATGGCTCAAGGCTTTGACTTTGATTCCGCATGTCCTCTTTTTTTTTTTTTTTTGCTCCCACGCCACGAGTGTAAAGATGTAGGACAGCGTCTTGACACCAGGCAGCCTGCCACCATCCCAGTGAAGTATCTTGCGATGTATCTGACACATTGCAGCTGGGTGTCCTTCAAGTGGAATTAACACTAGGAGAGATGCCCATTTCGGCAACAAAGCTTAACAGAAGTAGGCTATCACATTTGTTTTTTTTTTTTCTCCTCTCTTTCTCTGTCTCATTTTTTTTCTCTTTACCAAGAGCGTGTCTTAAACCTGCCGAAGACGTGGACAGACATGGTAATCCTTGCTCAAGGATTCTTGAGGACCATCATGTCTCTGAAGAATATGGCAGACAAAAGCCTCTGTTGTATTCATAATATGTACTCTGTTGTAGTCAGTATAGGCCCATTGCTCAACATGCAGTACGTTTACGCCACTTTGTGGAGCAGATCTAAAGAGGCATGTTGGCAAAACACTTTGTTCACTCTCAATAAAAAGTCATTAATAACAGTGTGAGGTGGTTTGCACTGACTTGCTGGCCCATAATAGAAAAAAAAGACAAGAGAGTTCCCAGTGAAAATAATTAGCTTTTTTATTTTCTTTTTATATTCCAAATGAATATTTCACATCCTGTGAAACCCCCAACATACCAATGTAGGATCAATTGAGCAATTATTTCATCAGTTTATGAACAGAAGCCATGCAGGGCTGGTTAGAATTAAGAATCACTTTCTGCCTTCATCATTTTAAACAAAACGTGCAGTTGTGTGACATCATGCCCTGTGAAGACCAAATGCAACAGTTGGTTCTGACGTCCTGTAGAGTGGGGAAGAAAAAAAAAAAAAACACAACATGATTCTCATAAGGTGGTTCTGAACGAGAGCCTCACTCTCATTGTGTCATGAACCAATTTCCTCCTAATTAGATGTGTCTGAAGAAATACAGCACTGCCAGATTGAGTCATTAACACCCTAATGCAGCTGTGCACAGAGGTGCATGACTTCAGCCACTGGGCAGCCGCGATAAATATTCATGGGCTGAGGCGGCGGCTCCCTTCGAGAAGTGGCATGAATATTTATGAGAGAAATTTGCCAGGCTACTGGAGACGCCAGCAGTCACACACTGTGTTATGGGCTTAAGTTTAGTGTTTTTGATGGGTGGTGCATGTTTGTGTGTGTGTGTGTGTGTGTGTGTGTGTGTGTGTGTGTGTGGGTGGTGGGCAGTGGGGACTGAAAGTAGGGATGGTGTCAAGGTTCAATGTAGTACTGTCCAAATAATGCTGCCATCTCCGGGGACCATAATAAAGACTGAAAATGTTTATACTGTACATGTATATTAAAATCATACACTAGGCTTGCATTTACAAAATGCCATGTTTTAATAATAGCTGTGAATATTCCTGTAGTAAATAAAAGCTCCTACAATGGTGGGCTTTATGAAAATCGTTGAGAATATTTTTTTGTGCAAGGAGCTGAACTTTATATACGTAGTTTCATGTCCTCATGTTTCATTCATGCATAGCAAATACAACAGCAGAAGAAAACAAAAATAATTATAATAATCTAATTTTAGAGTAAATTGTTTATTGATGTTTTTGTTAAAAAATGTCTGGTTTGGGCATAGCCATTAGCTACCATGTCTTGTCTGTGGAGAAAATCTCTCTTGAAAGATGAAATACTGTGGGTGATCACATTCTTATTTTGAACCCCTGCCGCCCATGGCCACAGAGCCAATCCATTATTAAAATTAATATTTGAGCACCCCGGGACACCAGACACACACATTTCTCATAGCGCCATGGCATGCATGTTGCCACAGGGACATAGAGAGAGAGAGAGAGAGAGAGACAGAGACAGAGTAGGGAAAAGTTTGATAAGCTTTGGAGGGCAGACGCTAGTGTTTGCTGGGTTTCAGGTGTGGCCAAAGCGTGCTTCTATCTCTTCTCCTCAGGAGCCACTGAGGTCGATTAGCTGATTAACTGTGGCTAATAGTCAGCCTCACAAGTTGTGATGAAGTTTCAAGTGGTCTCAGAGGCCCCACATGATAAGATTAACAAAGCCAGGCTTTTTTTCTCGCTTCAAAACAAAGCACTTGGCACTCGTCGGATATAGACCTTGCATGCTGATGAGGTATCATATTGCCGGCTGAGAATTAGCAAGGTCCAACTGCACTTAAAAAAGCTCAATTATTCTATTTTTTCAAATATAATTATATTCATAATTTATAACTTTATGCAATATCAGATTTATAGATGATATTATTTTTCCCTTTTTGTGGTTGAACACTTGTTGGACATAGAGTTGGTTATATTTCACTCCACATGGTCACATGTAGAATTAAGTAGGGATTATTTTGGGGTCGTGGTAATGTGATCACGGTGATATTCTTTGCCAAGGCTACACCTGAAATACTGCCGTTTTTTAGACTTGACAAAACTGGGACAAAGACTCTTTTCTCTCTCTATGGCTGTGAAGCAAATAGGACAAGAGTGAAATCTCCAAGTGTACGCTTCAAAAAAGACTCCCAAAGTCAGCTCCAAAAAGACACGTCTCTGACAATTTGAATCGATTGTTGAGAAGCACAGCTTTTGGATTGTGATGTGCATGCAACAGTCCTGTTTGTCCACCTGCGAAAGATAACCTGTGACGAGATTGAAAGATTTATTGAGAACTGTTTACATCCAGCCTTTTAAAGATTCAAGGATTTGAGAATTCAAAGCCTCCAACAGGCGAGCAGTCGGATTGGTTTAGTATTGTTTGCCATGGATTCTGCTGTTGACAATTTGTGGGTCTGTCCTCTGTTGTGGAGTACATGCCAATTGCTACTTCTCATGCTTAACACGTCACATACCAGTGACAGAACACACACACACACACACACACACTCTCCCCAGCCCCATCACTCCCTCTCATTTGATCTGTACACACCTTAATGCATTGGAAACTCTCTCACTACTAACCAACTATTATACTGACCACACACTTGTACAATCTTTATCTAATTCCAGATCTATGCCTTTCTTGGTATCAATCTGTTGAGCCTCCCCTCCTTATTTGTCATGGCCTGAATGAGCCGTGACTGTGCATAATAGACATGACACCTAGAGCTGATTTGCAGCCCCCTCAGAGCCTGTTTGAGACCCCGTCTACTGATTAATTCCCCTCCGTTACTGGCAGCCCTCAGCTCCCACAAAATACCCAAAATGCCCCAAATCTCCTCTTGCTCCTCTCCTGGGCCTGGGCAGCCTGCTTAATGGTAATTGTTTTCTGGCTCAGAGAAAGGGTAGCAAAAAAAAGGCCCTCAGCTGCATAGCAAGTGTTAGGAATTTTATGCGATTCCAATGCGCCTGATTTTTTTTTTTTTTTTTTTTTTTTTTTTTTTTTTGGTTTTTGATTTATTTATTTATTTTGTCAATGGTTATAGTGAATGATGTTTCAACATTTTATACATATGGTTGTGCAACAGGCACACATGTCATAGGGTATATGTGTCTCCAGACGCAAAACATACAGTTACTAGGCTATATAAAATAGTAGGCTATATGTCTATATGTCACTATTACTACTTTGTACTTTTTGTTCTTGTAGTGTTCAGTGTGTGGTGCATTGAAATGATGTTACACAGATGTGGGGATCATATCAAGGGGCCTTGGCAGGAGGCGTAATTCAGGTATAGTTGTAGATGTGCAAGGTCCCTACTGCTTTTATGCTTGTGACCTCAGTTTCCAATTGGTTTTGACTTACTGTGTATTGTTTTGGCTGGGATATCAATAGCTGCAGTCTCCACTCAAGTCCCCTCAGATTTCCTCTGTCCAGTGGTCCACTAAACATTCATTTTACAGCCACTGGTGGCATCGCTGTATATATCAAAAAAGGTTGGCTGCATACCAGCACTCCATATTTCAACCATTTGCTGTACAAAGCCAAGAATGTCCTCACCAACCATCAGTCTTGCCTGGCGCAGTCTGTCTATGTGTGTGTGTGTGTGTGTGTGTGTGTGTGTGTGTGTGCCTGAGAGAAAGAGAGAGAGAGAGAGAGAGAGAAAGAAAGAGAGAGAGAGATAAAAAGACAAAGAGAGAGATTATTTTTGTTTTGTTTGTATTTGTGTGTGTGTGTGTTCATGTGAATGTTTATGTGTGCGCTATGGCACCTTTTGCTCTTAGATCTAATTGTTAGTCTCTCTGTTTAGCTGTGACAGAAGCATACCGCTAATCAGTGTTTCACGTGTGTGTATCGATGTTTCATCAGTAAGGAAGTATTCAGTGGAACTTATTATAATTTTGGCCACATCTTTTCAAAGACAGCTCGCTCCGTTTGAAGAGAAAGCAAATAAGTCAGGAGATCTTGAGCTTGAGGAGGGCTGATTTAAAGACACTGCTTCACATAAAGGTGTCTCTTCCCTCCATAAAGCCTGATTTAGTGGCCCACTAAAGTTCTTTTATATGTCCTCGAGCCAGACCCGCGGTGAAATACATCCTTGCAAAACACTAAGTAAGTTCTTCTTGAAAGGGAAGCAATCAACATTCAGGCATTGATGGTCCTAATTAATCCAGATTTTATATAACTGCATAATCTGCGATGAGTTGCTCCTCCTCACTCTCGTAAAGGGTATCGGAAAAAGACTTGATAATCTGTCAGATGGGGCTTTGGTTAGTTCGGCGCTTTTGAAGAGTTTTTACAGATACTTGACACCTTTCAAATTAGAAATTTAAGAAATTTCAAGGACTTTTTGATTGTCAAATACAGTATATGGTAATGTTAAAAAAGCAAAAATATTCCACACTACAGAGAAAGAAAAAATATTTGAAATACAGTCCATGCTTTAAAACCTCAATCAACCAGTGACAGAAAAAAAACAAAAAAACATTAATCTGAACATCAATCAGAATCGGTGTGTGTGTGTGTGTGGGCAAATGTGTGTGTGTGTGTGTGTGTGTGTGTGTGTGTGTGTGTGTGTGTGTGTGTGTGTGTGTGTGTGTGTGTGTGTG
>JAUCNH010000480.1:10633784-10643838 GCA_032353275.1 Sardinella hualiensis
TGTGTGTGTGTGTGTGTGTGTGTGTGTGTGTGTGTGTGTGTGTGTGTGTGTGTGTGTGTGTGTGTGTGAGTGTGGAGGAGCTAATGCTGTAGCTGTAATACCCGTTGGGGAACTTGGTGGTGGTGTCTTTCGTTTTATGCCATGTTCTAAAGCCAGGGGAACTAACCCCTATGTGGATCACTCTATCTCTCCCTTTCCCTCCCTTCCTTCCTCCCTCTCTCTCTCTCTCTCTCTCTCTCTCTCTCTCTCCCTCTCTCTCTCTGGCTCAGCCACTGGGTCCCGGTTGGTGCTTGGCACTGCCAGCTACAGGCAACGTCTGAAGCCACTTCAGACTCTCCGAGTTGAGAGAATCGCAGTTAAGAGTAGCTCATTACCTTGGCCCATGCGCCAGTGCTTTCAAGGCACTCGTGTTACGCGGTGGCGGCGCTCAAGGCCTAGCTGGAGTCGTCAAGCGCACAAGTTCACACTCTGTGCTATAGCGCTAACTTTGAACAAAGTGAGTCTTGTGAAGTCTGCTTGGCAGTATATACTCTATGTGCCAGTTAGGCATCGGGGGAAATGAATAATGGAGTGAAGAATTAGCGGAACATCAGAGAACATGACACCATGCATGCAGCCTTTATATAATGTGGCAAGTAATTACGCTAATCAAATAATGCAGATAACGGCAGTCATTTGGGGACTGTGCCAATGAAAGTGAAGCTTACAACTAAAATCAAGCAACATTCCCTAGAAGGGCCTTCTTAGAGAAGGGGTATTTGTCACACTGCTTGTTATACCAATGGGCCAAAATGTAAGCGCAGACTTTCATTTTTATGCCTCTTTGCTTTGGAATAAATGATGTCTGAAACAAATGAAACTTTAAGGACTATTGTTGAGAGGGGAAGTAATTAAATTTGCCTGTACTGCAGAGCTGTTCGAAAGTTTCCATGAAAACAAGAAATCCAAAATTAATTATTCTCCTCAAGAATCATCATCATACATAAATTAACACTTTCCTTGAATCTGTCACAATAAATAATACATTCCACTTGAAATAGGTGCTCAGCCACTCTTGTTACAAGGGCAGTAAGTGCCGATTCTACTTTAGTCTCTATTTTAAGTTAAAGTTCACTTTAGGATATCTCTACCACTTACAAACCTGTATGCATGACCTGTATGGCTGTTTTTTTTGTTGTGTTTTTTTATGAAATCCACTTTATAACGTTTTTTTCTTCATATTTGTTCACTTTGATGGAAGAGATTGATACTACAATATCCTCTACATGTCAAACAGCTTTGATGTGTCATCCCTTGCAAAGCTAATCCACTGCATTAGCTCTTTTAAGCTGCAAATGCCATTGAACTTGAATGACATTTCACATCTTGATTGAATTCCCCTCTCTAGTTTCATCCGATTGCTCCACTTACAGGAGATTCTCCACAACCGAGCAAATGTGCCATTAATTCATCTGGTTATGGTGGCAGGGAACAAGTCTTTGTCCCAGTCACTAAGCCTCATGAAACATATCACGGATTCACTGAGGTCCAAACTTAATCAAGGAAGTTTGCAGATTAACTTATGTTACATTTACGCTTAGACACGGTTGTTGCAACCCAGTAGGTAAAGCAATTAAATATTCTCTGTGTAGCTGGATATGTATGTAAATTACATCTGCATTTAATTTTCGTTTTCATTGGCTTATTAATCCAAGGCACTTTGCAGAACTGGAAATTGATAACTAGGGCTTGTATCTTCTCGTGCTTTTGAGAAAAGTGGAAGGTGATGGATTGTCTGTTGCTGTCCAATTTACCTGCGAGACGCAGGTTTGAGACATGCCGAAGTTCAGCGGCAGTGGAAGCCACGGGTTGTCAGCTCGAGATGAAGGAGGAGGAGGAGGAGGAGGAGGAGGAAGGGGAAATGGCGGCTGAGTAACGTGATTAGCCTCGCAGCTGCATGGTGAGGTATGAGAGGCAGGCCCGGGGACGTTGAGAGCGCTTTGATGAGTGCTTGTACCATGATTTACAGCGCAGATAGGCCTGAAGTGCGACGCCGTGTCCTTTGTGCTTGGAGTGCTTTTCCCCCATTAAGTATAACCAAAGCAGCTCAAATGGGCTGTTTCAAGGACACACTCGGCCGTGAAAAACTAGCATTGACCTTGGCTGTTCACACGAGTGTCTCCCAAGAATGATATAGGCCCAAGCAATGTCTCTCCTCACCGCACCGATTGGCAACAGTGTTGTGCGTTTCGTCAGATCAGGATGTTGGCCGAGTCGCACAAGGACAAAAGTGCGAGGGACTCCGTAAAATGAATGTGTAGCCTTTTGCTTTGTTTACCAGCTTCGAAAATCAGTCAAAGATCGGCAGACCCATTCAAGTTGTAATTACACAAAGTCACACGGTTCAGTACCATCTTGGTGTAGAGATACAGTAAAGGCCAATGTTGAATCGATGTGTTTCACCTGACTGTTGAAGGCGGTGGATTAAATCTATTAGTAGTGAGTCAAATAAAGAATATGAAAAGCAAAAGCCTTACTGCCCCTTGGCTTCATTAAAGCTGATCACCCGATTTTAATATGTCTGCATTTTAATACTGTGGGCTGTCTGACAGGTAATAAAAGTCAATATATGCAGCACATCTTGATAATTTGTGCAAAACCCCAGAAATAATTAGAGTTTTATTGCATTTGGACTGATCCATAATTTGATACCCAAAAGAGACTGTGTGCAGTTGGAGTGTTTCGGCACAAAGCAATTCCTTCCAGGCACCAATTCTATGTTTGCTAGGAATTACAGTGTCATTTTGATTTATTTGCAATGCAAAAATTGACGAAAGGCTTCCTTTTTAAAATGAATATGTGCCACTCATTTCACAGATCAAGCCAGACGACATACTCATGTACCACTGATCATCCACCGTTCAGAATTTAAATGGCCGTTCATGCTCAAATATGTTATTTGACAGTTTTTTTTCCCTCCTTCTTTTAACCCGAGAAGTGATTTGAACATTTCAGCCATGTCTTTGCTGATGGCTTCTGTGCTCTGCTCAGCAATGGCAGAGAACATTTTGTGCTTATTAAAAGTGAAAAGCATTACGCTCTTGCAGAGACTGCCGAAATCTGTGGCAATGAAGTAATTAGTTCAAAAGTGCAGTCTTTATGGGTCTCCTTCTCCATCCCTCCCTCCCGTTTTCTTTCACACTTTCAGACTTTTTTAAACACAGAACAGAGAAAAAGGAAGTAGATTTAAGCCATTATACTTTGATGACTTGCTGGGCCATCTTGTGTCTTCGCGCCACCAGAGATTCTCTATAGGTCCCCTCAGGCTTGCCATCTGGGCTTTCTGGGGTAGTAATGGGAGAACTAGCAAAGCCAAGGACAACTCTGGACGTTTACTAACTCAAAGCAAAACTCTTCTTTCAAACTATTTCTCTTTTTTTTCATAGTTTCCAGTAAAAGCCATGGAATACATTTATATTTGATACCAAAGCTTAGAGTTGAGGAGCATAATAGCATAATATGTGGCCGTCTGTTTACTGTAGAAGTGGCTTATGCCATTCATAGATTGGGTTGGTGGTGGTTTAGCTTTAGAAAAAATCCATGAATGCGCTGACACACAAATATAGGCTACATGCTTGTGTGTGCACACACAAACACTTTACAGCATGAAAAAAGCTTTTTTCAAAGCACCAGTCAAGATTTGTCAACTGTTGTATAGAAGCAGTGCAAAATCATTGCAATAATATCTTCCCCAGAGAAAGTCGTCTTTTTGTGTGCCACTCATGTGACATAAAGTTTGGTTGATAAGTCTTTCACTACACTTACCTACGCTAAACCCCCCCACACCCCTTTTATTTTGTTTCTTGCATTTAACTCTTGGCAGGATTCCCTTTCTACATAACGAAGCTAATATATTATGCAGACCTTTGATCATGTCAGATAATTGGGTCTCTGAGCCATTGAAGCAGTTAGGCTTTACTCTTTTAAACACAGCCGCCATGCCAATTAGCGACTGCATTTTCGGAGCTCCATTGTAACATTCTATTTAGCTGCTTCCTAAGGCTTTCAATTTGGATGGGGAAGTGTATATTAGCAATCATGTGTCAGGTTTATAATACAATCTGTTGAACAGACCCAGAATCAGACCTGGAAGATGAATGAATGAATGAATGAATGAATGAATGAATGAATTCCCATGAAGTCTATTGAGCCTTTTGGAGAAATGGGCTGGGGGGAATTGAAGGGGTTAACAGCAAGAGAATGTAAGATAAAATATAAAATCATCCTCAGCTCATTTGAAGGCTTCAGATTCATCAATCATTTACAGGTTTCTAAGTACATGGTTGTCAAGAGATCTAAAAAAGCACCCACCCTCTCTGTCTCTCCCAAGTCTTTTACTATCTCAACCACAACCGTATGGTATGGCAGAGAGAAGATTAGGCATATAAATCGTATCTTAAACCAGCGATATCTCTTCACCATTTATGATAGTAAATCCCCTGTAAGGATGGGTTAAAGGCCCTTTCTTTTGGTCCCACTCTTGCATTAAATCACCCTGTCAGACAGCAGTGCTGAGGGGGAATGCCAACCTATAGACCATTTCAGGTTCTAATTCTATAGCTGGATAAAACAATGCTTGAACATTCTATCTTGGTCCCCAACTACTTCCTGTTACATTAACCTAACCTAATGTTAAACAGGTAGTCCTGGGGGACCAGCTTTGGAACTAGAACCTGAAATGGTCTATACAAGAAAGTTAATAAAGTGATTTACGTTCTGAATTCTCCTTTTATTGTTTGGAAACATTCCCATCACCAATGTTCCAAAACTGCTAGTGGAGGCAGCAAGCCTCCACGCTATCAGGACCAATACAAAACTGACCATTTTTAGCAGCGTCTTTTATTACTTTATCAACAGGTAATCCTACACCTCGGTCCGACACTATGTCTTCTGGCAAGCCAAAACGTCAGAAGACATTGTGGAACAAGGCCTCTGCAGTCTGGAGAGCTGTGGGAACACCCGGCATAGGAACAAGACAGCAACCCTTAGAAAATCTGTCCACTATTACCAGAATAGTAGTGTTACCTTCTGAAGAGGGTAGATCCGTGATAAAGTCTACAGAGCGGTGGCTCCATGGACGCTGAGGAATAGGTAGTGGCTGCAGGGTGCCTGCAGGCAGATGTCGGGGAACCTTTGATTGAGCACAAACATTGCAAGACAGAACATGAGACTGGACATCCTTGTTTAAAGTGGGCCACCAATACTGTGAAGATAGCAGTTGTTGTGTGCGTGTGGTACCAGGGTGTCCCGTGCCAAGGGATGTGTGTGCCCATGTGATGAGGCGGCTGCGCAGGGAACTGGGTACATAAACTCGATCCGATGGACATTTAGGTGGTTGTGGATCCCGGGCTGAGGCTTCCAGGATTTCCCTTTCCAGATCCCATTGAATGGGAGCCAAGATACAAGTTGGTGGGACAATAGGTTCCTGACTGTTTGAAACAGTGTCAGCTTCAAACATGCGAGAGAGTGAGTCAGCCTTGGTGTTTCTAGAGCCAGGTTGATAAGAGATGGTGAACTGGAAACGAGTGAAGAATAAAGCCCATCTGGCTTGGCGAGGACTAAGTCGCTTGGCAGAGCGAATATACTCCAGATTCTTGTGGTCAGTATAGATCACAAAAGGATGTTGTGCAAACTCTAGCCAGTGGCGCCATTCCTCGAGTGCAAGCTTGATGGCTAGAAGCTCTCTGTTTCCCACGTCATAATTCCGCTCAGCTTCAGATATCTTTCTAGAGAAATAAGCACAAGGGAAAAGTTTAGCAGGACAACCTTGACGCTGAGACAGTATTGCCCCTACCCCTACCTCAGAGGCATCCACTTCAAGGACAAAAGGAAGTGTGGGATCTGGATGCTTAAGCACTGGGGCTGATGTAAACCTGGACTTGAGGGTTTCGAAAGCCTCTTCTGCTTATTTCCATGTGTCCATGAGAACTGCTGAGGAGATCCCTTCAGGAGCGACGTCAGAGGAGCTGCAACAGAGCTGAAATTTTTTATAAAAATTAGAAATTAGAGAAGCCGAGGAATCTTTGAAGCTCCTTTGTGGTCTTGGGTCTCTGCCAATTCAGGACGGCCTGCACCTTCTCATCATTCATTCTCACCCCCTGTGGACTCAACTCGTAACCTAGGAAGGAAATGGTAGACTGGTGAAAAAGGCATTTCTCAGCTTTGACAAAGAGATCATGCTCAAGCAGTCTGCATAGTACTGCTCTCACATGTCTGACATGATCTTGGAGGCTATCAGAATATACAAGGATGTCATCAATAAAAACAACAACAAACTTGTGGAGCATATCCCTGAGAACCTCATTTACAAAAGATTGAAAAACCGATGGGGCGTTAGCTAGGCCATAGGCTATCACCAGATATTCATAGTGCCCAGTGGTGGTGGAAAACGCAGTCTTCCATTCATCTCCTTCTCGTATCCTCACTAGGTTGTATGCGCTTCGCAAGTCCAGCTTGGTGAAGTATCGGGCCCCACAAAGTTGTTCCAGTGCTGAAGGGACCAAAGGCAGAGGGTAGCGGTATTTCACGGTGATATCATTGAGGGCTCTGTTATCTATGCAAGGCCTTAACCCACCATCTTTCTTTTCCACAAAGAAAAATCCTGCTAACACTGGGGAAGTGGAAGGACGAATGAATCCCTGACCTAGGGCCTCCTCTACATACTCCTGCATGGCAGATGTCTCCTTGGCAGACAGAGGATAGACTCGGGAACGCGGCAGTGGGGCCCCTGGCAAGAGGTCAATGGAGCAATCCCATGGGCGGTGAGGTGGTAGCTGAGTAGCCCTTGCTTTACTGAAAACCTCTGCTAAATCCTGATATTCAGGTGGAATGGAGATGTCCCCTATGTCAGGACTTTCTATGGATGTGGATGAGAATTGCAGCTGTTGACAATGGTCCTGACAGGCTGGGGACCAGGCAAGCACCTTGTTGTTTAACCAAGAGATATGAGGGTCATGTTGACGCAGCCATGGTAGACCTAGCACAATGGGGTGGACAGGTGATTGGATGACAAACAATCGTAGGGGTTCTCTGTGAATATGATTAATAATCAGTTGCAGTACCTGTGTTCTTTCTGTGACCCTCCCAGAGCCCAGTGGTCTTCCATCCAGAGCATTCACACGTAATGGAGGAGAACAAGATGTTGTGGGAATCTTCAAAGTGTGCACTAACTCTTCAGCAATGAAGTTGCTAGCAGCACCAGAATCAATCATGGCTGGGCCAGAGTATTGACATGATCCCCATTTCAGAGTCACCGCTACACTGAATAGTTGTGATACTGTATTAAAGGAGTCTCTACTCACCGCAGCTGACTGTTGAGGCTCTTGGGGTGGAGGGCGGCGGGCACAGGTAGCTTGTTGATGGCCAGATCTCCCACAGTACAAACACAAACCATTCCGGAGCCGACGCTCCCGTTCGTCTGGGGTCAGGCGGGTCTGACCGATCTCCATAGACTCCTGTGGGAGCGGGGTTTGAAGGTGTTCACTGCTGAAGTAGGAGCGGGTCCTGGAGTGTCCTCTGGTTCTGAGGAGGTTGTCCAGTCGAATGGCCAATGCAATTAGCTGGTCCAGAGTCAACTTATCATCTCGGCATGCAAGTTCAGACTGGATCTCTGATTTGAGGCCCCGTCGGTAGACTGTAATGAGGGCTTGATCATTCCAGCCGCTTCTGGCTGCCAGGGTGCGAAAAGACAAGGAGTAATCTGCTACTGTACGATCCCCCTGTTTCAGTTTCAGCAACCGCTCCCCTATTTCCAGGCCCTCTTCTGGATGTTCAAAAACATTCTTGAAAAGCGCTTCAAACTTGGAAAAATCTTGAATATTTTCTCCACCTTTCTCCCATATGGCAGTCGCCCATTCTAAAGCCTTTCCAGTGAGAAGAGAAATAATAAAGGCTACCTTGGAATTGTCAGACTGGTAATTCGCTGGATTTTGAGTCATGTACAATGAACATTGCAGCATGAAACCTCTACAGGCATCTGGGCTTCCATCAAACTTCTCCGGCTTCCTCATAGAACCTTCACGATGAGGTGCGGGCTGAGAAGGAGGTGGATGGGCAGCCATCTCCACGATAGATGTAGATAAGCGGGAAAGTTGCTCCCGCTGTTGACCGAGCAGGTGACCCTAGGTGGCAACAGCTTCTCGAATTTTAGCTGCTTCAGCTGCATCCATGTTGCGGTATGGTTTTCTGTCACGGGAGACTCAGAGGATGCAGGCGCTGAAAGCTTATTTTATTAAACAGAACTCAAAGCCTCAAGGGCAAACTTTGACTGAAACAAGATACGTCGTAACAGACCTTACAAAGCCTTCAACACAAACAAAACCATACAAAGACAAAAGGGACAAGAGGGCATAAATAAACTAAGTAATCAGAACATAAGGAACAGGTGTGCTACCAGATTAACTCAAATACAGGGAAACATTAAAACGGACCGGCCCTGCATATGTAGGAGGGGCAGAAACGTGGAGTGGAGTGGAGCTAGGGATTGGGACTGAGAGAGAGGGACGTACTGTAGTGTAGCCGATGTGACACTAGGTAAAACACTTAGATTACTTGCAGATGCAGGAAGCTTCAAGGCAACCTTTGTGCTGCAGCCTTAAAGCTCTGTTTTGCTTTTCCTATATGCTGCAGACAAATATAAAGACAAGCACATCCTGCTTGACAGTTAAACTTCTCAGGCTCAGGTTCTTGACACTAATTAAATCATCACTCAGATTCATTGAGGAAAGGAAAACAAAATTCATAACTCAAATGTGTTTTAATTTTTTTGCATACTCTAAACATTGAGTCACTGAGTTGAAAATGACAAATACAGTCTAAAACGTTAGTAAAGCTTCCATCCCTGGATTTCAACAACACTCCTCGTTGGTTGACTGGCGAGAGCATTAACTTCCCAATCCATGGTTGCTGTATTGTTGTGAGTTTGCAGGTTCAAGCCCGCATGTGTGCAGGGCTGGACTAGCGCAGATGACCTCGGTAACTTCAGTACTTATAATAACTGCAACAGTTTCATTTAACAGAAGTATAGGCTGTGTACACAGAACATTTACAAGAAAAAATAAGAAAAAAAAACCTCCCATACCACCCGAGAGCTGGCAAGGCTGCAGCTAGACCACAGCCTTCCTGTTGTTACCAGAGATTTTCCGCCCTGTCTGTAAGTGTCTGTACTATTATGTTGTCTGAAGAGGCAGTTCTCTCACGGTATAGATTTGCTCTGTTCTCAGGGTCAGCTGCGGAATAGTTGAGAGACTGAAGGATTATTTCTTAGGACGTTAAGGTAAGGTGAATTACAACTTAATGTTGATAGACGCTTGATATGTTTTCTGATATATGGTGGAGATTATACATTAATTCTTATTTTAAAGGGATTAAGACAGATGGACAATAATGCAATAATGTGTCATTCAGTCAACAGCTGCAGACAGAGTAAACCATGGCCACTGCTGTAACTCTGCACTACACAATCTCTCTCTCTTTGAAAGCACATGTGCATGCCAAGTCATGATACAGTACCACTGACTGTTAACACTCAGGCATCAGAGGCCTTTCAGCAGTCAGTTACATCTTAAGAATTTAATAACTAAAATTAAGACAAACATCCAAGCAAAAAGTGATACACAGGGAAGCCTTAGCAATTATAACATGAGAGTGAAGGGAATGTAAAGAAATGTGTTTTCATTGAAATAAAGTGTAACCCCATAGAGAAGTAGCCTACATGTATTTCAAAAGGTCTTCCAACTTTGAAGTGTGAAGAGTTTTGAAACACACACACACACACACAGTATAAATATATCTGGAAGACACTTTTGAAGTCTGAACCTTTTTTTGGTTACATAAGAGTAAGGTAGGCATTCAGAAATGTTATATTTAGAATTGTAAAACACTTCCAACTAGTTTTGTTTTCTCCACATCTAAGTGCCCTTCCAAGTGACTGATTAGATAGGTTGGGGTTGGTCACACCACCTTCCCCTGTTACTGTCCATGTGTCAGTGGAGTTTTCTCTTTCACAAAACAATTA
>JAUCNH010000480.1:10667647-10678855 GCA_032353275.1 Sardinella hualiensis
AATCTACACCTTGCAAATGCACATAGCATAGCTGAAATTTGTCTTTGCTCTTTGCAAGCTAGAGTAGGCTACTTGCACTAGGCATGGGCTAGCGCATGGGGTTGTTGTTGCGGTCACGCTCAGAAAAGTCAAAACGAGTCACGGATCGGACGATGGATCGGCTAAGGTTTTCCGATGCCAGATCCAGGTCTTTTGTCCATATCGGGACCGATATCCGATCCAAATATCGGATCGGTGCATCCCTAATCATTACCTGTGTATGAATTGCCAGAGCCAATTTCAACACAGTCACCTTTGAAATTCAGAGATGTGACCTCACATAACCAGAACTTGGTCAGGGAGCTTTTATTTCAGTACAGACAGTGTCTGGTCCAGGACCACACACGCTTCTACACCAGTATCACACCTTGCACTGGATTTAGTGTTGCACTCGTTGATTCTGTGGTGGAACATCTTAGCAACATATTTGATCTTACTTACATTATACAGAATCTGCCTGTATTTAAGAAAGAACATGGGCACGAAATTCTCAGAATAGTACACAGAGTGTTTGGTGATTTTGAATTATGCGAAACAACAGTCACTACTGTACAGCCTGTAATGCCAGATGTGGACTTTACAGGATACTTTGACAGTGAAGACGATGAGCCTGAGCACATTCTCAAGTCATCCAGTAGTGCAGAATCTGGCTTCTCTGTACTTAAGAGCTCTGACTAAGTAATGTCTACATGTTGTCAAACATCCAATTTCTTGTAAATATCTTGTATATGTAAATACTTTGTCACCTTTCAACTTTTTGAATAAACCATATTTTGTAGAAACCTGTTAACACTAGCTCCTGTATTTAATTGACTTCATATGTTATTTTACAGCAACAACTGTCAAGCATTATTTCTCAGAAGAAACTTCTACATATATGAAATGGTTAAACAATTGTAATTACTGACTTTATCTGAAAAAAAAAACAAAAAAAAACAAAGGCAGTAGTAAAATAGGTACACACATACTTATATTTATTGCTAATTTTCGCCAGCCAGCAAAAGAACATATACAAGAAAATATATACATTTGGCAACCTGTGAGAAACAAATTTACATGGTTGCTGTAGTGCAACTTGTCAGTGCAAATGACATCACTAAATAAACATCAATAAATGCAACTAGAGAAATCGGTCACAATATTTACAAACAATAACAATGCCACACTCTTCAGTAACTACCAAAAAATAGAAGGCAATTACTTACAAAGACAAATAAGACTGTACCTAGTACATTAATAGTGCAATTTACAAATAAATTCCCCCACAGGCCCTTAGATTGGCACCTTTCGCCAGTCCTTCAATCTGGCATTCATCCAGTTCCACAGCTGTTTGTAGTCCATCTTTGCCAATAAGTTTTTCTCAAAGCCGGGAAAAGCTGTGTATTCTCACCCAGCCTGGACCGTGAACAGCTCTGCCTCCTGCACGATATCCACCAAGGCTAAAATGTCCTTTTCCATGTTAATATGATGGGCACCTGTTCGCTTCCTCACCCCAAGTTCCTCATCAGTGTTCTCCATCATTTCCTTCTGGCAGCAGACCTTTCATTCAAGTTGGGTCCAAGACCCTTCAGAAACGACTTGAGAAAGCCATTCAAGTGCTCAAGGTGCAAGTCCAGTGGAATGTTTTGGCCTTTCCCACCCCTTGTATTCCAGAATCTATTCCACGTTACACTGTGGGCCATGCGGGGAGATAATGTGGCATTGAGTTGCACAGTGAGGAGAAAAGTGCTGTATGGCATACTGACCATGACCATATGCCTTGTAGAAGAGAAGGGCCACCTTGTAAATCCTAGTGAGTCTTTCACCATCCCCCTCTTTCACGGCATCAAGCATGTCCAACAGGAGGAAGCTGAAGCTCAGTCTTGCCACAGTGTGCTCATGTTTGTGGTCCCCCTCGCTGACTGTAGTCTTCTCAGCTGTCGAAGATGTGGGCAGCACAAGGTTGTGTTTCTTTCTCTCATGTTCTGCTCTACCTTTTAAGTAGTTGTAGACTTTGGGGCAACCCTCTTTCCGACATGGGAACTTCTTCTTTGAAGTCTGTGCCGCTGATGCCTCGCTCACAGATTCAGCAGCTTTGGTCACATCATGAAGCTTCACATATTCGTCCACAACCCGGGAGGCAGCGGTATGTAACCATGTCCTCCTGACTTCAGGTGAGGCAACCTTAATGTCTTCGGGGATGAGAGACTCTGAATTGTCTGCCAAGGTAAAAATAACATTTTTAGTCGACAGGTATAACAACATAATTTGTCAATAGATGAAACTACTAAAATGCAATAAAATAAAATGACAGCACGTAGTACTAACTGACTTGAAAGTTTGGATCCTGTAAGCCATAGACCTCCATTGCTGCAGCCAAGAAGAGTGCAGTTGAATCCTTGATGACAAAGTCTCTGTATGCATTGTAGTCTGCACGTGGGCCACGCTTTGCATTACTGCATCTATGGTACACATAAACATTATTACAAATATGCCTGACATCTGTGCATCTCCAATTAATTTGCTTTATAGCTTCCTCCCATGTTGGGAGACACTGGCACTCTCGCACACATTCAGTTATTCCACACATTTTCAGTCACACGGTGCACGGTCACGCATGCCTCGCAGTCACGCAAGCCTCGCAGTCATGCAAGCCTCGCAGTCACACACGCCTCGCAGTCACAGCTTGAAAGTTACCGCATTCAAAACCAACATATCCCATGTACATGAGACATGAGCAGATTAGTAAACAGACACACTGAGCAAAACTAAATTCATACCATGCAGATAAATGTACAGAACAACCTCACGACCTTGCTGAGTTCATGATGTCAGCAGGGTTGATGCTTCCCTCCCAATTTAAAGAACAATCCATCAAGAGTCCACACATATCCATGTTGACTGGATTTGGAACATCACCAGACACTGTGGGAGGCAGTTTTAACAGTTATATTCACTTGCAATAGAAGTACATTACCATCTCTTGAGCCGAGATTTGAAAAAGAAATGTTACAAAAAATATTTTTTAAATATATGATTGAAAAAGGGCAATGTCATGTTGCAGAAAGTAACACACGCACACACAGAGTATATACCTCAACTTGGTCATGTTCGCAAAGAGTGTGCCATGGTCCTTGGCAGAGTCTTTGAAGAAAAGTTTGTGATGGATCTAAGCAGATAAAGAGAACGAAATAGGGGAGGTGGATCACCGTCAATACCACAATTTATTTTTTCAATATGCTGTCGTGTGCATAGGCATTGTGATTACTGAATGAATGAATTGTAGAAAATGGCTACTCACTTCAAAGAGGACTCTGATAGCATGCCAGTCTTCAAATTGGAAGATCAGCCCTTCCATACGCTCCTCTTCCGTGTCTGCATCAGCAAAAGTCCACTGTATGTTTCTGCAGTTTGCTTCTGTCAGCCGGTCACCTCCAATGACAATGTCTGAAAAACCATCTGCACCCTTTGGGACGTAACTGCATGGATGACAAGATAACTGATTATGGTAACTGAAGTCAGAGTGTAGCAGTCAATAGGATTTCTCATAACTGTGAAGATTATGGTGTTACTGATATGTCTAAAACTTACTGAGCCTGGATGTGTCTCAGGATCTCAGTCAGCTCTGTCCTTTTATTCTCATCCTTGAACAGGAGGCCTAGCAGGAACTGCAGAGACAGGGTATGTCAGTCATACAGAATCAATGTGTCATAAGAAACTCGGGAGAGAAATTTTAAAAAGTGTTGAATATCAGGAAAAATACTAACATCAGTAGAACCTTGTGCCATCTCTTTTGAGTACTGATGCGGCATGTGGCACACCACAACATCTGCCAAGCTACTGTAGCGCCACCAGCCCATCTGAGTGTTATAGCAGGTGGTGCCCTGGGTTCTTCTAACCCCTGTGTGTATTCTAAGGTACTGTGTACATTTAACTGTCATGGAATATATGGAAACAGTATCAGTAATAAAGCACTAATTGAATCCTACACTTAACTTATTATACAACCCTGTCTCAAAGACAAACTCTCACAAGTCAAATAAGGTTTAGTTATATGTATTAAAGAAATAAGGATTTCTCACTTGAGCATTTAAATAAAACACAATTACCCTAAAGGTTATTAAACAGAAATAAAAATGTTAAACTTAAATTACACCTTTGTAAATACTTGCTTTCTCAGGTTAAATTCAAAATTAACAAGTTACATATAACCCTCTGAATCAAACACAGTATTTTCACACATCAAGTTTCACACATCAAACCTATGGGCCCATAAACATATGACCTAAGCCGGCACCAAAGAGAAATCCCCCCTCCACACCAAGTTCCCGATGCAGGCCTGAATCGTTGCTTGTGTGCGTTGAGGCCGTAAAACATAAAACTATAACTGGCCGCTTCACGCGCGTAGCGCAGCAAAACAAAAGGATATTAACTCACGCTGATGAAGAGAAACTCCGTGCACAGCGAAAGTCCATGCACCGTCGTGGCAGTCTACTTCCGTGCGGGAAAGGAGCGGACTCCCACAACTCCACAATCCCCGTGAATGGCAACTGTCCTTCACTCCAGTCTCCACTCACAGCCCCTTTCGTCGGACGCAGGTCATAGGCTGTCTCCGTCAGCTAGCACCAAAACAGTCCCAGCTAGCGAGTTGCTAACCGTACAAAATAGCTAATAACTGAGCTAGACTATGAAACAAGTTCGTTCAGAAAATGTCTCTACCGCCTACTGATCACTTTTGCAGGCAACTTAATAAACAGGTTATCTGTCTGACAACTCTATCATTTAACTACAGTCTAATGTGTCGCGATTCACTTCAGTGTTCACAGGCGTGCTCTCCTCCTGCAGGTCGAACGCCAAAAAAGAAAGTTCGTCTCCTCTACCCAGGACTTCCTTCTCATCTGACCTCTCACCTCTCCCATTGATTGGCTAATGGTTAAATCAAAACATTAATTATTTCTTTCTCTTCCAACCTTTTTACCTCTAAGTACAGTATTATTACATTGCCTTGAAACTTAACATATTTCTGAAAAATATTTAAAAAACTAAATAAAATTCCCAAAACACAGTGCTTGTGTCTGAATATGAACCTCAAAGGAAAGGAAACTTAACCTTTTAATATATTTTTTCCAAAGGGTTACATCCTCCCCTCTCTAAACATCTGATGTCCTCATCAGATTATACTCTTATTTTAACACCAAACACAAAAAGACCCTTAGGTGTTCCTCCCAGGTAGTCTATTCACACTGAATTTTAATTATTATTCCTCTATGCACTATGGTGATTAGTTGATCTTTTACACTCCCGAGTCTGTCATAGGTAAGTCTAATAACTGGTTTAACCCTTCTTTTCCCAACAGGGTCTGTTGTACTCGCTGTTAAAGCTTCCTCATCACCTCCCACAGTCTCATCCCCATCTGATTCTGACCTAGGATCAAGACTAATTGTGAGGTCTGCTTCAGTGAGATTTTCTCCCACATCATTTCCCTCTACCACAATGGCATCGTCTGAATGATGCTGTGACCCAGGCTCAGACATAGGAGTTGGGCTAGGTACTCTGGTAGGGTGCCTCGGTAATAGCTTATTCAATTCTGATTGGTAGGACGGCCGTGTTCCAGGTCCTTCAAACTCCAATGATGATTCACTCTCACTCTCCTTCTCAGACTCAGAGGCTATGTCAGTCTCTGGTCGTCTTCTGAGCTGCCTTTTTGGCATCTTTGGTTGATCATCCATTTCCGCTCCTGGAACTCTAACAAATTGTCCAATAGGGAGGAGGTGTTCTCTGTGAATAGTCTTCACTGGTCCTCTCGCTCCCTCTGGTCTGACCCGATAAACTGGCAGGTTCGGCATTTTCTCCACAACAGTGTAGGGTGTGGGGCTCCACCGACTTTGAAGTTTATGTTTTCCCTTCAGACCCAGATTTTTGAGCAACACTCGGTCTCCAACCTTAAGCATCTGAAAGCCCACCCTTTTGTCGTGGGACCTTTTGTTTCGCTGATGTACCTTATTGGCAGCGTCGTTAGCCAATCGATAGGCACTCTTCAACTCTTCAGTTAATTTTGCCACATACTGAGAGTGAGGAATTCCATCTTGATCAGCAGGCCTACTAAAACAGAGGTCAACAGGGAGTCTGGCCTCCCTGCCAAACATGAGATAGTAAGGAGAATAGCCAGTGGCGTCGCATTTGGTGCTGTTGTAAGCGTGTACCAGGTAACTCACATGCTGACTCCACTGGCGTCGCTTCCCTTGGCTCAACGTCCCAAGCATTGACAAGAGAGTCCTATTAAACCTTTCAGGCTGAGGATCACCCTGTGGGTGATATGGTGTTGTCCTGGACTTCCGTATCCCCAGGATCCCCAGCATCTCTTTGATCAACTGGCTCTCAAAGTCACGCCCTTGATCCGAGTGGACCCTTGCTGGTAGCCCATAGTGTATGAAAAATTTATCCACTAGAACTTTTGCAACAGTGAGAGCTTTTTGGTTCTTTGTCGGAAATGCTTGTGCATATCTAGTGAAGTGATCAGTCACTACTAGTATACTGTTCATCCCTCTAGTGTCCGGTTCTAATGATAAAAAATCAATACAGACTAGGTCCATGGGCCCACTGCTCGTAATCTGATGCAGAGGTGCCTTTTGAAATGGACTCTTGCGCGCAATGCATGCGCCACAGTTCTGTATGTACATCTCAGTGTCTCGGAGCATCTTTGGCCAATAGAAACGGTTTCTCACTAAGTCAATGGTTCTATCTATTCCTAGATGCCCCATGCTGTCATGCATTGACTTCAGAATGGCGGGTATGTATTTGGATGGCAATACAAGTTGCATGACCTCAGCCGAGGCCTTCTTGCTTACTCTATGTAGCAGCCCATCTTTCATTATTAATCTGGATTGCTCGCGCCTCATCAATTCCACTTCATGTGGAAGGTTACTGTCTTTTGGCCACTGGCCTGACTTGAGAGCCTTAATGACAGGCCCAATCCAGGCATCCTCACTCTGGGCCCTCATCACATCATTCTTAGTCAGGGATTCCAAGACACCGTCATCCAGCTGCACGGGATGGGCATAAGCATCTGGGACACACCCTGGAGGTGCACCCAGTTGGACAGCATACCTTGGTGATCGATCGAGTGGATCTTCAACCTCAATCCGTTGACAGATGGCTTTTACTCCGGGCGAAGGGATATCCTCCCATCCACTGGCTGAGTCACCCTCTGGCAGTCTTGAGAGTAGGTCAGCATCTATGTTGTTTATACCAGGGCGATACTGTATGTTAAAATCATAGGTCGCTAATGAGGCAAGCCACCTATGTCCTGTGGCATTTAGTTTTGCAGAAGTTAACACATATGTTAGCGGATTGTTGTCAGTCCGTACAGTGAAGGTAGCTCCATACAAATAGTCATGGAACTTGTCCACAACTGCCCATTTGAGAGCCAAAAACTCCAACTGGTGGATCGGATAGTTGTGCTCAGATGGGGAAAGTTTCCTGCTGGCAAATGCTACCGGTCGCAAGCCCTCAGGATAAGCCTGATACAGCACTGCCCCCAGCCCCTTGAAGCTGGCGTCCACGTGAAGGACATATGGTTTATTGGGGTCAGCAAATGCCAGTACAGGAGCATTGGTGAGGCAGTGGATGATCTTGTTAAATGCCTCAGTGCAAGACTGATCCCACCTCTCACCAAAGGGCTCGGACTCCTGAAAGTACCCCAGGTTGTCCTTCTTAGCCGGCTTGTGTTTGCGTTGGGCTGGTGCATACCCCTTAGTCAACTCAGTCAATGGTCTCACGATGGCGGAGTAGTTTGCTATGAACCTTCGGTAGTATCCACAGAAACCTAGGAAGGATCGCAGACTCTTCAAATCCGTAGGCTGAGGCCAGTTCTTGACGGCTGACACCTTGGAGGGGTCAGTTGCCACTCCCTCTGCTGAAACAATATGTCCTAGATATGACACCTGAGGTTGGCAGAACTGACACTTATCTAGTGACAACTTCAGTCCAGCTTCAGCCAGTCTATCGAGGACACGAACAAGGCGCTCCTCATGCTCCTCCAGTGTCTTTCCAAAGATGATCAAATCATCGAGGTACACGAGGACTTGAAGCAGGTTCATATCGCCCACGGTCTTTTCCATTAACCGTTGAAAGGTAGCAGGGGCCCCAGTTATCCCCTGTGGCATCCTTTCAAACTGGTAAAACCCTAACGGGCAGATAAAGGCGGTTTTTTCTTTATCTTCTTCCTTCATGGCTATTTGATAATAGCCACTGCGCAAGTCTAACACAGAGAACCATTTACTGCCCGACAAACAGTCCAGAGCATCGTCAATACGTGGTGTAGTGTATTGATCTGGTACTGTTCTTCGGTTGAGTGTGCGGTAATCGATACACATTCTTATGCTTCCATTTTTTTTTCTTGCTATCACGATGGGGGATGCGTATGGGCTTCTGGATTCTTTAATAATTCCCGCTGCCAACAGTTCCTGAATGTGTCTTCGAACATCCTCAATATCAGCCGGTGCCAAACGTCGTGATCTCTCACGGAAAGGTCTAGTGTCGGCAAGTCGAATGTGATGTTCTACATCGTGGGCCAGGCCGACGTCCCAATCATGCAGCGAAAAAACATCTGCTCTTTCACTAAGTTTTTGGCACAATCTCCTCTTCCAATGTGGTGGAACCGGAGAACTGCCAAAGTTCAGAAGATTGACATCGAAGTCAGAAGGAGTTCTCAAAGCCTTGGGGACTGGGACTACTGGGTCTACAGGATGCAAGCGACCCATCACTGTTCCTACAGGAATATTCACTCTCCTTTTGGACACGTTCTGCACTTGGATAGGGAAACGCTCCACCTGCACAGTAGATTTCAACACTACCACCGGCTGCAGGAGCACACCGGCAGGCAATGGGTCAGTCTCCGATGCCTCCACCATCAGCATTTCATTCATGAGTGGTTGTTTCAAGTCTACATGGCAATCCATACAAAAATTGCTACCAGGAGGTAGTGTCACTGGGTGAGGACCTAACCACTGTAGACAGCCAGCATCTTCCTCTAACGTCATGGACTGCTTTGGCTGTTCAATTAAACAACTGGCCTTGAGACCAAGAGTCTGAGACAGCTCAACCCCTGTTGTCTCCTTGCACACCGAAGCCAGCCGTTTGAACAGACTTGCATTGGTCCCTAGAATCACTTGGGTTTGGTCTGGGGTCTTCGGACCTGGGCAGATCAATGCCAGAACGGAGATGGCCTCAGGAACACCAGTCACATTGGCTGGGAATTCCATAGTCACTACCACATAGCCTAAATACGGATAGCTAGAATCACTTAGGCCCCATATGGCTAACCCAGAGACCGACTGAATAGGCACATCACTCAGATATTTTCTGTACCAGTCTTCAAAGATAATGGTCACTTGGGAACCACTATCTAAGAGTGCGTTGCATAGGTGTCCATTTATCTTCACCGACACCAGAGAAGATGGACCTACCAATCCCTTAGGCAGCACATTAACTGTTTGTGTGCTCACAGCACTTCTCTTGGAAAAACAAACATCACCACTATTCTCATTGTCTTTCTGGGGTTTAGGTGCCGGATCTCTCCTTTTGCGAGTGCGAATAAGCCTCTGGATCACCTTGGTTGGGTTCTCCTTATTCATACAAGCGGCTGAAAAGTGGCCATCTTCCCCACATCTGTAACAAAAATTGTATTCCTTGTCCTCCTGACCCCTAATAACATTCTTCGGAGTACCTACTGCTAATGTGGCGGCTGCACAGTCTGAAGAGTTCTCCTGGGCTGCCAACTTATGCTCAAGCCTTTTCACTTGCTGCTTCAATGAGGCAACTTCTGAATCACTGTCAGGTTCAGGTGTAAGCGTAAGCACCCTACTCTTTGCTGAAGTGGCAGTGGCTGTTTTTGATGCCACAGCCATTGCAGCCACCATGGACTTTAGTTCTTTAATTTCATTTTTTAATGCCAACATGTCCTTTGTCCGGCTATCAGCTTCTTTGTCAGCACTGACATTATGCACCGAGGCACTCAGCTTAGCTCGTGAAGTCTCATACTCTTCTTCAGTACGGATCTCCGACAACAAATCCAAGAAGTCAGGTGGATTAGTCTTTCTTTCTCGCAGTCTGAGCTGGACCAACATCAGGTCAGATGCAACAGCACCCCTAATCAGTTGCTCTAACCTAGCTCGGCTGGCTTCAGACGCTGTCAGGCCACCCCTTCGTACAACCTTGGTCAGCGCCTGTTCAAGCCTTCTGAGAAAGTCAGACAGCTTCTCTCCCTGGTTTTGTTGCATGAGGCGAAAACTGAAATAGAGGTCCTCACCAGTTTCAGCTGTGCCAAACGCATTCTCCAAGGCCTCCAAACACTTGGCTGGGCTTACGTCTGCATTGGCAATGCGGGCCGCTTTCACTACTTCCAGCGCAGGCCCTTTGAGGCTTTCCATAATCCTGCGTCTCTTCTCCTTAACAGAGGAGTCACTCTCATCTACCATTAGCCTAGCTTGTTCTATCCAGTGTTCAAACTGTTCTTCGCCTGCCGGAGTGGGCAGAACACCCGAAAAAATGCGCAAACGTCTGTATGCATTATTCTCACCAGGTGGCTTCACGGTTTTCTCTAGTATCTCACCCATTGCCCGAATGATAGCCTCAGGCGAATTACCTGTTGCACCTACTATAGCGTGCAGGTCATCCATAGTTTTTCTCTCTGCACTCAAAAAGTCTTGCAACCTTTCACTGAACCCTCTGGGCTGTGTCACGGGCTTAAACAATGTGATAAGCAACCAAGGCTGCTGCTGACCTGGAGGCATTATATCAGGGGGAACATTGGGTGAATTCACTGACTCTTTACATTCACATAACGCCATCCACTTGTTTTTCTGCACATCTTGTCTCTTGCCCCTGACACGCACTCGGCCCAGACACTTAACACTGTGTGCACCAGTCTCAATTTCAGCAACTTCTAGATCCTCTTGCATAACAAACATACAAGCATGAGAAACATCTAGGACCTCACTTTCACACCACGTCCTCAGTTCCTCTTCAAACAGGTTACGGTCAACCATTATGAATACAAACAGACTTCACTAATATCAAAATAATTAAATTATCCCAGCGGTGCCTCCATTTATGTAGCGCCACCAGCCCATCTGAGTGTTATAGCAGGTGGTGCCCTGGGTTCTTCTAACCCCTGTGTGTATTCTAAGG
>JAUCNH010000480.1:11010920-11021716 GCA_032353275.1 Sardinella hualiensis
TGGGGGGAGGCACAAGAAGTGGCATTTCAGACTGTGAAACAGACTTTGATGCAAGCACCTGTTCTAGCCTATGCAGATTTTCAGCTGCCATTTCTGCTTTATACGGATGCCAGCCATACTGGACTCGGGGCTGTGCTGGCTCAAGTGCAAGAGGGGCGGGAACGAGTAATTGCATATGCCAGTAGGAGTCTCCGCCCATCTGAGAAGAATGACAAAAACTATAGTTCTTTTAAGTTGGAGCTATTGGCTGTAAAATGGGCTATAGTGGATAAATTCAGAGAATACCTCACAGTGTCTCCCTTCATAGTTTTCACAGATAATAACCCCCTGGCCCACCTGAACACTGCAAATTTGGGCGCGGTCGAGCAGCGCTGGGTGGCCCAGCTAGCTGCATTCCAGTTCGAGGTACGGTACCGACCAGGAAAGACTAATGGCAATGCTGATGCCTTATCACGATGGCCCACGGATGGTACCGCAGACGTGGACGCAGAGGAGGCTGTTGCTCCGGCGGACAGAGTGGTGAGTGTCCAGTCTGAGGTGGTCCGGGCGTGCTTGCATGCTTTTGTTCCAGAGGGCGATGGGCCTGCGGAGAGTCTAAGTGGAGGCGTGGTGGTGCAAGCTGACCAGGGTGACCAGCTCGGACCCAGCGTGCTGACCGACTGGATGAGAGCACAGCGTGCCGACCCAAATGTCTCCCGGTTGTGGGTTTATATGGACAGAGGAAGAGCCCCCTCTCCAAGGGAGAGGGCAGCGGAAGGGCGAGCTACCCAGGCCTTGCTGCGAGAGTGGGACCGCCTTTGTCTGGACAGAGGACTGCTGTGCAGAGAGGTATGTGATAAGACACATGAGAGGATTAAACAAGTGGTGGTGCCTCACTGTCTGCAGAAACAAGTTCTGGAATGGCTGCATGACCGTGCTGGGCATTTGGGAGCGGAGAAAGTGCTGGGGTTGGTGCGACGTCGCTTCTTCTGGCGGGGCTTGGCAAAGGATGTAGGAGAGTACTGCGCCAGATGCATGCGGTGTAATTTACACAAGACTCCCAGCAACAAAGTAAGTGCCCCATTGGTTCCCATACAGTCTAATTACCCATTGCAACTGGTGTCAGTAGACTTTCTGTCACTTGAGGCTGCCCGAAGTGGAGTCTGTAATGTGCTGGTCATAGTGGACCACTTTACTCGGTATGCTGTCGCAGTGCCCACGTTAAACCAGACAGCAGCAACAACTGCAGAGGCTCTATGGAAGTACTTCATCCAGCCATATGGGGGTTTTGACCAGCTGCACTCAGATCAGGGTCCTAATTTTGAATCCCAAGTAATTCAAGAGTTATGCACCCTGTATGGTGCTAAGAAGTCTCACACGACCCCCTATCACCCTGCTGGGAACGGTCAGTGTGAACGTTTTAATAGAACACTCTTGAGCATGTTGGGTACCCTGGGTGATGCCCAGAAAGAGGACTGGGACAATTACGTGGCCGAACTGGTACAAGCATATAACAACACACCACACCCTTCTACAGGCTATAGCCCTTATTTTATGATGTTTGGCCGGCATGCTAAACTACCCCTAGATGTAATGCTGGGCAGTGGGGATGGGTTTTCTGGGACCGCAAACAGCTGGGTGCATCACCATCATAGAAGGTTAGTGACTGCATTTAAACATGCCCAACAGCAGGCTGTTAAAGCCCGGGCTTCACAGAAAAAAGGGTTTGATCACAAAGTTAAGGAGGAACCTTTGCTACCAGGGCAGAGAGTAATGGTCCTGAATAAGAGGTCAAGGGCAAGGGGTAAACTACAAGATAAGTGGGAACCTCTTACATATTTGGTTGTGTCACAGCCCAATATGGATATACCTGTGTATGTGGTTAAGCCAGAAAGGGCTGACGGGCAAGAGAGGGTTCTACATCGCAATATGTTAAGTCCCTGTAAGTTTGATGTTTTGCCTGACCAACAGCAGGGGGAGGTCGGAGCACCTACTGGGGATGATGTCAATGGGAGCAGTAATTGGTGTATGTATCCGGGGGTCTGGGGTTGTCATTCAGGTCCTGCACCGTCCCCATTGGCTGAAGGAGGAGATTTGTCAGACTCAGGGGAGAGAGGCCACTTGCCAGACTCCCAAGACTCATTGTATGGACACACTGGGGAGAGAGGCCACTTGCCAGACTCCCATGACTCGCCGCATCGACACCTTGGGGAGAGAGGCCATTTGCCAGACTCCCAAGACTCGCCGCATCGACACCTTGGGGAGAGAGGCCATTTGCCAGACTCCCAAGACTCATTGTATCGACACACTGGGGAGAGAGGCCACTTGCCAGACTCCCATGACTCGCCGCATCGACACCCTGGGGAGAGAGGCCATTTGCCAGACTCCCACTGCTCCTTGCGTAGTCCAGCCCAACTGACCAATGTTGGCCTGGCCTTGCCAACAGTCCTGGATTCGTCGCCCATGGGCATGGTGGACTTGCGCCGTTCCACTCGGGTCACCAAGGGTCGCCTGCCCCAACGATACCAAATGTGATTTGTGTGTGATGGAAATGTGTGGACACATTTGATGTAGGGGGGGTGGGTGTAGACTTGGCACTCAGTGTTGTGCGTCCTGTTGGGAGGCGGGGTCCTGCTATGCCAGGGCGCAGTACACCTGTGTCCAATTGGGGTAATGAGCGACATGTTATATGGGGATTGTTGGGTTTGAATGGGGGTGCTAGGGACAGAGAGGACTGCTGAGCTCGGGGCCAGACGCTGTCGTGCCGGGACGTGGGTGAGAGTTCCGCTGCCTTTCCGTCGCGACAGGTTATAGTGGGTAAGTTGGTGCGAAGTGCGTATGGTGGATGTGGGCGTAGCGTGGCCACAGGCTGATGTTTACATATCGTTAATTATCCCCACGTCCGGCAGCAGTGGCGACGAGGCCAGCAGTCGTATTGTGGGTTTTTTTGTGTACTCCTGTTGACGGGGGAGTCAGCCACTACTCCCCCGAGGTAATGTATGCATGTATGTGTGAGTGTTTGAGGGGGTGAGCGACGCTGTGCTCGCATGCCTTGTCCGGCTGTGACACACATAGAATAATTCTGCCTTTGGTTGCTGTGTTTTGCACAATGTTTGCAGTGGTTGTATTGTGAACCTTTTACGGTGTTTGTGATTTAGCATTGATGAATTGATTTCTCTTGTGAACTGTGAACTCACCTAATCTTGTTGCTGATCTTAACCTATTTGTGTCCAGCTTGGATAGAAGTATGTATGTATGGTTATTTATTAATAAGCACATTGCACTTTATCCAATTACGCAAACCCCCTCATGGTTTTAGCTTGTGTGATTAATAAATTAAACTGTGTATTAAAACTTTCCTGTAACATAACGTTCTGGTGACCGTTTCCCTGTTCGGTGCCTCTGTCCAACCAGGAGCCTGTAGGGGCCGCTAGTTCCCCTGGTTACATAGGTCTATATTGATAGGCCTTTTACAACTTGGCGTAGTTTTCGGCAGTTTGGACAGTGGCTACTGACTAGGAAAATGTCAAACCCAGAACAAGTTAGTGAGCCTACCATATCAGGTGAAACTCAGAGAACTGCTCAACCAAGTATAGGCCAAAATCAAGATTTACCTTCTAGTTCATATGAGCAGACTCCGAGGACCTCTCAATTTGGTACAACCCCGAGTCAGCCCTCTAATATGAACATGGTTATGTTTCCAGTAATGATGGGAGCCCCATGGTGCCCAAAATTTAAGGGTGGGCAGGAATCAGAACATGGTTTTCAAGACTGGCGTACAGCACAAACAACAATGTTTGATATGTATCCTCTTTCAGAAGCACAGAAGGTCTCTTCCCTGATAAATAATTTGGAAGGTGAAGCTAGGCGGGAGGTCCTTGCCTTACCAGTAGCCCAACGGGCCACTGTGCAAACTATTCTTTCATTTTTGGAAGGTATATATGGGGACACAACACCCCTGGCTAGCCTTCGCTCAAAATTCTTTACACGCAAACAGAGAGCTGAGGAGAACGTACGACAGTTTGCCCTGGTTTTGCAAGAATTAAGTAACCGCCTTACAGCTAGGGGAGATAAGACTACTGAAGGGTACATTTTGCGGGATCAATTTATATCAGGCTTGTTGGATGGGGGTTTACGTCGGGAACTTAGGGGTATGGTTAGAGCATCAGTTAATTTATCTTTTGCTGACATTAAACGAGAGGCTATGTTGCGGGTGGAAGACTTGGAGAACACAACACATGCGATGGCAGCAGCAGTACAAATAAAGCAAGATCGAGTAAGCCCACGAGTACCAATAGATGCAAAACAGTTAGCAGAAGAGATAAAAGAAGAGGTGCTTTTAAAACTAAAGGGGGAAATGAAGGAAATGTTGTCAGGAATGATGCGGGAGGTACGGGAGGGCACTCAAATGTCACAACAAGCTGATGTAAAGCCAAGGTATGAATTTAGAGGGGGGCGGCGAAGTTCCGATCAATTTGACCAGCAGGGAAGACCCATCTGTAGAAGATGTAAAAAGGTTGGACACATTGAGAGACGATGCAGGGCACAGGAAGGTGCACCAGAGCATTTAAACGAGTGACGCCCACTGTAAAGGCCCAAACAGTGGGTGCACCTTCTTGTGGCCAGTTACAACAAAAAGATCATTTAGTCGGACAGTGTCCGGTTGTTGATGTTTTTATACAGGGGGTAAAGACGCCTTGTCTGATTGACACTGGATCACAGGTAACAACTCTAACAGAAAGCTTCTTTAGGAAATACTTTGATTCTGTGGAGACTGCAATACACCCACCAATACAAAAATTTAACCTGGTGGCAGCAAATGGGTTGGAAATTCCATATATCGGGTTTATAGAGGTTGATTTGTTGATTTGTGGAAAACTAATACCAAAAAGGGGAATTCTTATTGTTAAAGACACTAGGATGTCCACATGTCCAGGGTTAATTGGCATGAATGTCATTAAAGAATGTCGGGAACTTATAATGACACAGGGAGAGGACAGTACGGCAGACCTGGCAACTGCAGCAGAAGCCAAGGTGTGGCATCAAACCTTTTCAATGGTGGATAATCTGCTTAAGTTTGTGGATGAGTCCGGTCAAATGAGCTCGGTTTACTGGCCCCAGGGAAAGCGTACAACTATTCCAGCTCAGTCTGAAGTTGTGTTGGAAGCATGTGCACGCCCACGTCCAGATGGTAGGGCTTATGTTGGCCTTATAGAACCCGCAGGAGAAAATGGTCTTCCTGGGCAGCTACTTGTAGCCCGGTCCCTGAGTACAGTAATAAATGGTAAGGTCATGATCAGGCTTCTCAATCTGTCTTCATCCCCAATAACACTATTTCGACGTTGTCAGATGGGTAAGATGTTTGAGGTTGAGGTATGCCCACATAAACCTGAAGGAGAGGTGGAGTTAAGAACAGTGGGTGAGGCTACCTTGGAGGTGGGGGTTAGGCAGGTTAGTATCCAGAAGGAACCTGCAGTTGTAGCCCCTTGGCCTGTAGCTGTGCCTTTGGATCAGTCACAATTTAGCTCGGATCAACAACAGCGGATAAGACAACTCTTACATAAACATCAACATGTCTTTTCAAAACATGATGAGGACTATGGGTATACAGATAAGGTGCTCCATGTAATACCAACAGGGGATTCTGCCCCAATTAGGGATCGTTATGGCAGAATTCCTCCTAAGCTTTATCAAGAGGTGAGGGAACTTTTGAGTACCATGCTGGAGAGTGGGATTATAAGCGAAAGCTGTAGTCCATGGGCAGCTCCTGTAGTCCTCGTAAGAAAGAAGGACGGCACCCTTCGATTTTGCGTGGACTATAGGAAGCTCAATGGGGTTACTCATAAGGATGCCTATCCTCTTCCGAGAATTGAGGAATCTTTAGCCTCTCTGAAAAAGTCTAAAGTCTTCTCCACCTTAGATTTAGCACATGGTTATTGGCAGGTGGGGGTGCACCCAGCTGATAAAGAGAAAACGGCTTTTGTGACCCCCATGGGCCTCTATGAATTTAACCGTATGCCAATGGGCCTTTGTAATGCTCCTGGGACATTTCAGAGACTGGTTGAAAGTTGCTTAGGTGACCAAAACTTTGAAACATTGTTACTGTACCTTGATGACATAATATGTTTTTCCCCCTCCTTTGAAGCCCACATCTCCCACTTGGACCTGATACTAACGCGCTTGGGCACCTATGGACTGAAGGTGAAGCCTAACAAGTGTTGTCTTTTTCAGAGCAAAGTCAATTATTTGGGACATGTGATTACAGAAGGAGGTGTGGCACCGGATCCAGAGAAGCTGCGGGCAGTGGAGGCCTGGCCACCCCCCAAAGATGTAACACAACTCCGAGCCTTTTTGGGGCTGGCAGGATATTACAGGCGGTTCATTAAAAACTTTGCCAGCCTTGCAGCTCCACTGAACTCCTTGCTGTGGGGTACAGCAAAGCGGCGCTCTCGTGCAGTGTCAGGTAACTTGTGGAAATGGGGGGAGGCACAAGAAGTGGCATTTCAGACTGTGAAACAGACTTTGATGCAAGCACCTGTTCTAGCCTATGCAGACTTTCAGCTGCCATTTCTGCTTTATACGGATGCCAGCCATACTGGACTCGGGGCTGTGCTGGCTCAAATGCAAGAGGGGCGGGAGCGAGTAATTGCATACGCCAGTAGGAGTCTTCGCCCATCTGAGAAGAATGACAAAAACTATAGTTCTTTTAAGTTGGAGCTACTGGCTGTAAAATGGGCTATAGTGGATAAATTCAGAGAATACCTCACAGTGTCTCCCTTCACAGTTTTCACAGATAATAACCCCCTGGCCCACCTGAGCACTGCAAATTTGGGTGCGGTCGAGCAGCGCTGGGTGGCCCAGCTAGCCGCGTTCCAGTTTGAGGTACGGTACAGACCAGGGAAGACTAATGGCAATGCTGATGCCCTGTCACGATGGCCCACAGACGGCACCGCAGACGTGGACGCAGAGGAGGCTGTTGCTCCGGCGGACAGAGTGGTGAGTGTCCAGCCTGAGGTGGTCCGGGCGTGTTTGCATGCTTTCGTTCCAGAGGGCGATGGGCCTGCAGAGAGTCTAAGTGGAGGCGTGGTGGTGCAGGCTGACCAGGGTGACCAGCTCGGACCCAGAATGCTGACCGACTGGATGAGGGCACAGCGTGCCGACCCAAATGTCTCCCGGTTGTGGGTTTATGTGGACAGAGGAAGAGCCCCCTCTCCCAGGGAGAGAGCAGCGGAAGGGCGAGCTACTCAGGCCTTGCTGCGAGAGTGGGACCGCCTTTGTCTGGACAGAGGACTGCTGTGTAGAGAGGTATGCGATAAGACACATGAGAAGACTAAACAAGTGTTGGTGCCTAATTGTCTGCAGAAACAAGTCCTGGAATGGCTGCATGACCGTGCGGGGCATTTTGGAGCAGAGAAGGTGCTGGGGTTGGTGCGCCGTCGCTTCTTCTGGCGGGGCTTGGCGAAGGACGTAGAAGAGTACTGCGCCAGATGCATGCGGTGTAATTTACACAAAACTCCTAGCAACAAAGTAAGTGCCCCATTGGTCCCCATACAGTCTAATTACCCATTGCAACTGGTGTCAGTGGACTTTTTGTCACTTGAGGCTGCCCGAAGTGGAATGTGTAATGTTCTGGTTATAGTGGACCACTTTACTCGGTATGCTGTCGCAGTGCCCACTTTAAACCAGACAGCCGCAAAAACCGCAGAGGCTCTATGGAAGTATTTCATCCAGCCATATGGGGGTTTTGACCAGCTGCACTCAGATCAGGGTCCTAATTTTGAATCCCAAGTAATTCAAGAGTTATGTTCCCTGTATGGTGCAAAGAAGTCTCACACAACCCCCTATCACCCTGCTGGGAACGGCCAGTGTGAACGTTTTAATAGGACACTCTTGAGTATGTTGGGTACCCTGGTTGATGGCCAGAAGGAGGACTGGGACAATTATGTGGCTGAACTGGTGCAAGCATATAATAACACACCCCACCCTTCTACAGGCTATAGCCCTTATTATATGATGTTTGGCCGACATGCTAAGCTACCCCTAGATGTAATGTTGGGCAATGGAGATGGGTTTTCTGGGACTGCAAACAGCTGGGTGCATCACCATCATAGAAGGTTAGTGACCGCATATAAACATGCCCAACAGCAGGCTGCTAAAGCCCGGGCCTCACAAAAAAAAGGGTTTGATCACAAGGTTAAGGGGGAACCCTTGCTACCAGGGCAGAGAGTACTGGTCCTGAATAAGAGGTCAAGGGCAAGGGGTAAATTACAAGATAAGTGGGAACATCTTGCATATCTGGTTGTGTCACAGCCCAATATGGATATACCTGTGTATTATATGTGGTTAAGCCAGAAGGGGCTGATGGGCAAGAGAGGGTTCTACATCGCAATATGTTAAGTCCTTGTAAGTTTGAGGTTTTGCCTGACCAACAGCAGGGGGAGGTCGGAGCCAGGGGGAGGTCGGAGGATGTCAATAGGAGCAGTAATTGGTGTATGTATCCGGGGGTCTGGGGTTGTCATTCAGGTCCTGCACCTGCCTCATTGGCTGAGGGAGAGGATCTGCTGGACTCGAGGGGGGAAGGACATTTGCCAGACTCCCATGACTCGCCGCATCGACACCTTGGGGAGAGAGGCCATTTGCCAGACTCCCATGACTCGTCGCATCTACAACCTGGGGAGAGAGGCCATTTGTCAGACTCCCATGACTCGCTGCATCGACATGCCAGGGAGAGAGGCCATTTGCCAGACTCCCATTGCTCCTTGCATAGTCCAGCCCGACTGACCAATGTGGGCCGGGCCTTGCCCACAGTCCTGGATTCATCGCCCATGGGTATGGAGGACTTGCGTCGTTCTACGTGGGTCACCAAGGGTCGCCTGCCCCAACGATACCAAATGTGATTTGTGTGGGATGGAAATGTGTGGACACATTTGATGTAGGGGGGGTGGGTGTAGACTGGGCATTTAATGTTGTGCTTCCCGGTGGGAGGCGGGGTCCCGCTATGCCAGGCTGCAGCGCACCTGTATCCAATTGGGGTAATAAGCGATGTGTTATATGGAGGTTGCTGGGTTTGCATGGGGGTGTTTTTGTGAGGGACAGAGAGGACTGCTGAGCTCGGGGCCAAGAGCTGTCGTGCCGGGACGTGGGTTGAGAATTCCGCTACCCTTTCGTCGCGACGGGTTAAGGTGTGGGTAAGTTGGTGTGTAGTGCGTATGGGGGATGTTGGCGTGACCGCAGGCTGATGTTTACCTGCCGTTAATTAACCCCACGTCCGGCAGCAGTGGCGACGAGGCCAGCAGTCATTGGTTTGCATTTCCTTCTGTGTACTTTTTTTAACGGGGGAGTCCGTCTCTAACGTTACTCCCCCGAGGTTATGTATGTATGTGTGAGTGTTTGAGGGGGTGAGCGATTCTGTGCTGGCAGGCTGTGGCCGACTGTAACAGATATGGAGTGATATTCCGCCTTTGGTTGCTGTGTTTGCACAAAGTTTGCTGTGGTTGTATGGTGAATATTTTACTGTGTTTATGATGTAGCATCGATGAATTGATTTCTGTTGTGAACTCTTAACTCACCTGATGTTGTTGCTGACATATCAATCTATTTGTGTAGCTGGTCGGTTAGAGTATGTACTGTTATTTATTAACAAGCACATTGCACTTTATTCAATTAAGCGAGCCCCCTCATGGTTTTAGCTTGGGTGCATAAGACACCAAACTGTATAATAAAACCTTTTCTATAACATAACATTCTGGTGGCCTTTTCCTTGTTCGGTGCCTCTGTCCAACTAAGAGCCTGCAGGGGTCGCTGGTTCCCCCCTGGTTACGTGGGTTCATACTGATAGTCTTCTTTACAAAATCAATGGACAGCGCTAGAAACACTTTTTTCTTTCATACCCGGAGGTTTTCTACGGGTATGAAAGACAGACAACAACTACAGTTTAAAACGAGTATAATAACTTTGTTGAAGTTCATCACTGACATGTACTAATGGGCAAAATAAGTATGGGTCTTTAAATTACACATAATTTGTAAGAAAGTTAGCTACCAACGTTGGTTGAACGTTAGGCTACTTAGCAGAGAAATTAACACTATAAACCGCCACCATTCATTTTAATGACAGTCCACAGCAGTTTTGCCTATGTTAAATTCACATAGACAGTTAGCATTGACGTTGCAGGTGAAAAACCTCAATAGAACCACAGTATGAATGGAAACCATAGCACCCTATAGAACCCATGTGTGAATAGAAACCATAGCACCCTACATCACTGTGCTCACGTATGAATGGAAACCATTGTTAGTTCTTATCAGACATGAGAGAGTGAAAGAGAAAATGGCCCATCCAAACATCTTGCTGACTTGAAACATACATTCTCTCTCTCACATGCACACAAACAAACACACACACACACACACACAGCAATTTAGTGTGCCGTGACAATAGATGGGGATGGATAAGGTGTGGTTGACAGCTGAGGCTTTTTGTGGCGATGACAGATTTCTCCATGGCAGCAGAGACTCATCAATAATCTGAGCTCGTGTTAGTCTCAGATGACGTCCCTCGCCATCTCACACCACCATCAGTTGGAGCCTGTGTGAAGCCTGCCATGTCAGTGTGTGTGTGTGTGTGTGTGTGTGTGTGTGTGTGTGTGTGTGTGTGTGTGTAGACATGTGTGTCAGAGTCCTGCACAGGTTCGGGTACCCGCGGGTGAACCGCGGGTGAACCGCAAATTTTCATGAAACAGGTGAAAATTATTCTACTCTGTCGGATACCGGTTCGGTTCGGGTCGGACGCAGGGAGAACTCGGGTCTTCAATTTTT
>JAUCNH010000480.1:11099172-11111837 GCA_032353275.1 Sardinella hualiensis
TCTCTCTCTCTCTCTCTCTCTCTCTCTATCCCCCCCCCCCTCTAGGATTGCTCAGTATGAGGGGGGTGCTGTTTGCAGTCAGGCTCGTTCTCTCTGGAGACTGGAGCCTCTGAGAATCAGGTGAGTCCCCCACCTCCCAATTAAGCATCTTCCTTTCCTCAGACACTGTTTTGTTTTGTGTTTCGTGTCATCCCTGTGGATGTCCCTCCTGTGTGTCTGTAGCTGGAGCGGTAGCCACATGAAGTGGGGTCAACCCTTCCGCGTGCGTCACATCACCACCGGACGCTACCTGTGCCTGGACGAGGAGAAGGGCTTGATGGTGTTGGAGCCTGAGCGGGCGCACACTAAAATGTCCGCCTTCGGTTTTCGGGTGACAAAGGTCAGACAGATGACGCAGTCGTTTGATCAAAATGCTGCTCTGTGTCCGTATGAAATGATCAGTATTGACGCTAATCCTGTGTTTCTTCACATCTCATCTCTTCCTCCTGTTTGTCCTGTCCTGTCCTGTCGCGTCCCCTGCTGTTGGGCCTCCTCTCCCTCTCCCTCTGCCTCTCCCTCGGCCCGGCTGCCCTGAGCAGGAGAAGGTGGAGGTGGCAAAGAAGCGTGATGTGGAGGGCATGGGCATCCCAGAGATCAAGTACGGCGAGTCTCTGTGCTTCATGCAGCACGTGTCCACGGGGCTGTGGCTAACCTACGCCGCCCTGGACGCCAAAGCTGCCCGCATGGGGAACCTGCAGAGAAGGGTAACGCACCTACAGTATAGCACTGTGGCTGATATTGACATTATTGTCCATGAAGAATGCATTATCTTCAAGTATTCCATAATGTACATAATGTAATGTTGCCACTGTCTATGTGTTTGCTAATTAAAAGCTTTTGTGTCTTTGTTATGTATCCAATTGTATGTTAACTGTAAAGACATTTTTTTTTCAAATTTCCAATTTTTTTCAAATGGATATTATGTGGAGAAGGGGATGCTGATACTGTATGTTTCCTGTCTTGTTTCCAGGCCATACTGCACCAGGAGGGTCATATGGACGATGCGGTGTCCTTGTCTCGCTCACAGGTGGAGGAGTCTCAGGCTGCTAGAATGATCTACAGCACCGCAGGCCTCTTCAGAGTCTTCATCAAGTAGGACACACCACTCAAAACAGCTCAGCATCTCAAAACAGTCTGAGAGTCTCCTAAAATCTCACTTGTATGCAGTGCACACCTTCTGTGGCTGCTGATGTTATTGTCTAGACAGCAGTAAGCAGTTTGGGAGCTTTGCTGTGTGGTAATGGAATCCTTTCATGTCTCCTGCAGGGGTTTGGACTCCCTAAGTGGGAAAAACAAATCCCCAGGGAGTGTGTCTCTGCCCCTGGACGCCGTCATCCTCTCCCTGCAGGACCTCATCTTCTACTTCCACCCTCCCGAAGAGGAGCTGGAGCACGAGGAGAAACAGACCAAGCTGCGATCACTCCGCAACCGCCAGAATCTCTTCCAAGAAGAGGTCTTTTAGTCTATATTCAGCTCCATTCGTAAAAAGCAGGCATTTGTTTGTCAAGTATGAAATAAATAGGGGTGATTCAGACAAAGTTAAAGCAGAGACTGCCTATAAGCAATGATTATACTGTACAATAGTTTAAAGTTCCCCTTTGTAAACTGCTTTGGTTTTTAGGGTATGATCACCATTGTGCTGGAATGTATCGACCGTTTGAATGTGTACAACACTGCTGCCCACTTCTCTGAGTTTGCTGGTGAAGAGGCCGCCGAGTCATGGAAGGAGATTGTCAACCTGCTCTATGAGCTGCTGGGTATGTCACTGGCCATGGCTAATAGGACACTGGTCTTTCCCTTATTTCCATTCTGAAATATGTCCACCATACTGTGCCTCCATACCACCATAACATGTTCATTTCATCTACGTGAACCTCTCTTCTCTGTCCTGATAGCCTCTTTAATCCGAGGAAACCGTTCAAACTGTGCCCTGTTCTGTGATAATCTGGACTGGCTGGTTAGCAAGCTAGACCGCCTCGAGGCTTCCTCTGGTAATCTCACTCTTTACTCAATAGTTCTTTGCTGTCCCAGCTCATAAATCATGACTTTCAGTCTTTCAACTTTTTATTGATAATTTCACCAGACAAAGTTTTTATTTGTTTGTTTTTATTTGTCAGGTATTCTGGAGGTGTTGTACTGCATTCTGATTGAAAGCCCTGAGGTCCTGAATATAATCCAGGAGAACCACATCAAGTCAATCATCTCCCTCCTGGACAAACACGGGCGCAATCATAAGGTTCTGGATGTGTTGCGCTCTCTCTGTGTGTGTAACGGTGTCGCTGTGAGGTCCAATCAGAACCTCATCACAGAAAATCTGCTTCCTGGTCGCGACCTTCTGCTGCAGACCAACATAGTCAATTATGTAACCAGGTGAATTCACTCACATTTGTCCGTCTCCTCTTGCCTTCTTTATTTGCTGTGGACGACGTCCTCATCATTAGGGGCTACTGTAAGCCTTAGCGCTAATTTCCGCTCTCATTCCTCAGCGTTCGACCCAACATTTTCCTGGGCACGTGCGAGGGCTCCACCCAGTACAAGAAGTGGTACTTTGAGGTGATGGTGGACTACGTGGAGCAGTATGTGACCGCTCAGGCCAGTCACCTGCGCGTGGGCTGGGCCATGACCGAGGGCTACAGCCCTTACCCCGGTGGAGGGGAGGGCTGGGGAGGCAACGGAGTTGGAGACGATCTCTACTCCTATGGCTTTGATGGCCTACGTCTGTGGTCTGGTAAGCGGTGCGTTCGCGACAGTGGTTGGTCGTTACCAGTTGGCGGTTAGGTTTTAATCGGTTAACTTGGCCCATTTCTCTCTCTCTCGTCCAGGACATGTGTCTCGGCAGGTGGCCTCACCTGGTCAGCACACGCTGTCCGCCGATGATGTGGTGAGCTGCTGTCTGGACCTGAGCGTGCCCAGTATCTCTTTCCGTATCAACGGCCATCCTGTGCAGGGCATGTTTGAGAACTTCAACTTGGACGGCCTCTTCTTCCCTGTCATCAGCTTCTCAGCGGGAGTCAAGTAAATTCACACCACTTTCATGCCTCAAGGACTTACAGAGTAACTGTTACTGACTGTTAGATTCAAATTTGCAAAACTGTCTTGCAAAACTGCCAAAACTGTCTTGAGGCTGAGTTGGAGTAAAATTGTGATAGTGCTCTCTTTTGGCTTTTATAATTGTTGATCTTTATTAGTAATCTACTTTATTTTTTGTACGTCATTTTGGACAGAAGCATCTAGAAAAATGAGTAAACCTACAGTAAATGTAAAACCTGCTCTGTTGCGTGTGAAACACTGATCCATGATTCTGACTGATGAGGTTGTCCTCCCATCCGCAGGGCTCGATTCCTTCTGGGTGGCCGTCATGGCGACTTCAAGTTCCTGCCTCCCCCGGGTTACGCCCCCTGCTACGAGGCCCTGCTCCCCAAGGAGAGGATGCGCATCGAGCCCATTAAAGAGTACAAGCATGACTTTGATGGTGTGCGCAACCTGCTGGGCCCCACACAGTCCCTCTCACACACATCCTTCACTCCATGCCCAGTGGACACTGCTCAGGTGCCTGACACACACACACACTCGCACAGTCACATCTCTGACACCTTATACTGGATGTGCTCAGGAGAGTTTTTCTCGGGAGGTTTTTTTTTTGGCTCTATAATTTGCACTTCACTGTACAAATGGATCATGGCAATGATTGCATAAGATTTGTACTGTACATCGCTTTGGAAAAATGCATACAGTATACGGAGAAACAAGAAACATACAGTATGTAGGTATACTGTATACTGACATACTATAAACAGATAGGTACTCAATGTCTCCACTTGACTCTTCTCTCAGATCGTGCTGCCTCCTCACCTGGAGAAAATCCGGGAGAAGTTGGCTGAGAACATCCATGAGCTTTGGGCAGTGACCCGCATTGAGCAGGGCTGGACTTACGGAGTGGTGAGTGCTGGTGGAAGGTGGACGTGGTTCCTTATTATTTTCATGGCTGTTTTAGGTGCACCTGAAGTGATGGTGGTGCTCATCTAGTCAGTAGGTAAGTGGAACTAACAGAAGTACTATTTTTTCCCCCATTTTCAGTTCAGGGATGATAATAAGAAACTACACCCCTGTCTGGTGGATTTCCAAACCTTACCAGAGCCAGAGCGCAACTACAACCTTCAGATGTCTGGAGAAACTCTGAAGTCAGTGAAATGTTTGACTATCTTGCCACGTCATCTGTGTAGCTTTATCCTTTTGCCTCTTAAAGCTCAAACTGTGTCCTCCATCTCAGTGTCTAGTCTAAGCCTGTGTGTGTTTGTGGTGGCTGTTTGAATATGTCTGACTGAACAGGACGCTGCTGGCTCTGGGCTGCCACGTAGGCATGGGGGATGAAAAAGCAGAGGAGAATCTCAAGAAGATCAAACTTCCAAAAACGTAGGTGCCTGAAGTTTGCCGTCATGAATCCCTTGTATTTCTTGTGTTGAGACAGACTGCCAAAGGATGCCAGAATAACTTGTTGTGCTTTCTTTCTCACTGCTTTCCCAGTTACGTGATGACAAGTGGATACAAGCCTGCCCCACTCGACCTCAGTCACGTCAAACTGACCCCAAATCAAAACCAGCTCGTCGAGAAGTTGGCAGAAAATGGACACAATGTTTGGGCAAGAGATCGAGTGAGGCAAGGTTGGACCTACAGCATAGTCCAGGTATTTGGCACTTTTTTGCTCTTCTCTAGTGTGAAAGGTCAGGATGAAATAAATAAAATCAGTAACATTCAATCAATCAATAAATCAAATCTGTGGACATACATGTAGATGGATAAAGAGCTATGAAAATATCAACATAATTTTTAAAGGGACACTATGCAAGCCTCCCCCCTACAGGAGGCGATTTATTTAAAATACAGCAACAAGATTGTACATTCTTACCAATTCATGTGGATTACTCTTCTGACAAAAGCATACAAACCAACAATGATAATTTTTGTGGGGTTACGTTGACTAATAAGGTAATAAACGTGATTTCAGCTTCATTTGGGATTTAGTATCGCTTTGCCCTATGGGCATGGGGCGAGTCATTTCAAATTGCATACACGGTAAAGCTGGTAGGAAGGGGTTGACGGCGGCGAAATAGCCTTCATTCGCCACGGAATGAACTATTTAACCATCAAAGTGACTACGACGCTGATATATTAACCTAAAAATGTTGCATAGCGTACCTTTAAATGTTTTTTCTTAATGGTTGCACAGTTGGACATGTATAACTGTTAGCACTGTTCCAGGGTACAGTAGGTAGCAATAGGTAACAAACTGACTGAATGTTTTTTGCAGGATATAATGAATAAGCGAAACCCTCGTCTGGTGCCATACAACCTGCTGGACGAGAGAACCAAGAAAACAAACCGTGACAGTGTGAACAATGCTGTCCGCACTCTCATTGGCTACGGGTACAACATTGAGCCCCCTGACCAGGAGACCAGTGAGTTCAGCATGAAATACTGTGACCTCTGAGCGACCTCTGAGGTGATCTGCTCTGCTTGTGTGTTGCACACAGCGTCTGTCCCATGACATCTGTCCCATGTCTCTTGCAGCTGCTCATGGACTGGATGATTCCAAAGGCGATAAGGTGCGCATCTTCCGCGCAGAGAAGACCTATGCAGTGACCCAGGGCAAGTGGTACTTTGAGTTTGAGGCGGTGACCACGGGTGAGATGAGAGTCGGTTGGGCCAGACCCAGCGTGCGTGCCGACACCGAACTGGGGGCAGACGAGCTGGCCTACGTCTTCAATGGAAGCAGAGTTAGTACTTCGCCGCCCTTTTAGATCGGCTGTTTTCTGCTGTGTGAACAGTACAAAAGTAGAAATCACACTTTTGAAGCCTGAACTGCTGCTACTCTGGTACATCTAGCAACCTGTAACATTTGATTTGTAGGCTCAGAAGTGGCACATTGGAAATGAGTCATTCGGTCGCCAGTGGCAGTCGGGTGATGTGGTGGGCTGCATGATCGACCTGATTGAGATGAACATCATGTTCACGCTGAATGGAGAGATGCTTATCAGTGACTCAGGCTCAGAGATGGCCTTTAAAGACATCGAGCCGGGAGAAGGTAAGAGAAGAGTGGAGTGCACTGGCACAGTACAATCAAATAAAAAAGTATGATTTAAAAAAAAAAAACATGTTTAAAACATGTAGTAAATGTATATCATTCAGATGACAAAATTGCTAATTGCTAACCTAAACTGTATTGTGAGAATATTTGGACTCTCATCTGCAACATTCTGTCCTGTGTAGGCTTTATCCCCGTGTGCACGCTGGGCCTGTCCCAGGTGGGCCGTATCAACCTGGGTCAGAACGTCAGCAGCCTGCGCTACTTCACCATCTGTGGCCTCCAGGAGGGCTTCGAGCCCTTCGCCATCAACATGAAGAGAGACATCACCATGTGGTTCAGCAAGAGCCTGCCGCAGTTTGTGCCCGTGCCCACTGATCACAATCACATAGAGGTAGAGTACAGCACGCATCTGATTCATGGCAGCCTGTTCATATGAAAGTGTATGATTCAGGATGAAGCCTTTGAACAGTGGGTACATCTTGTCTAAGTGGTTAAGGCTAGCGATATGGTATGCATATCTCTCTCTGCTCTGGGCTTTTGCAGGTGTCAAGTGTAGATGGCACAGTGGATAGTGCCCCGTGTCTAAAGGTGACCCACAAGACCTTTGGCTCCCAGAATGCCAACACTGACATGATGTTCTTCAGACTGAGCATGCCCGTGGAGTTCCACGAGACCTTCAAGGTTCCAGCGGGCACCACACCCCTTACCCGAATCCTCACCATCCCCGAGGACGAGGTGCTGGAGATCGACCCCGACTCTGAGTACGAGCTGCTCAAGAAGTCAGCCAGTCGTAAGGAACAGGACGAGAAAGAAAAGGAGCCATCAGTCCCCAAAGACACTGTCAGTGTCAAGGAGAACGAGAAGGACACCGCCTCGGAGAAAGGAAAAAAGAAGGGGTGAGAGAAAGTAGTGGTGACACCAGAGTCGGTATTTCCACAGTCAGTAGACGGACGGGCCGATACTTTGGAGATATTTTGCTGTGTTGTGTGGTGTCATGTCTACTAGTGTGTGTGTGTGTGTGTGTGTGTGTGATTGTCACTGCTGTGGTGTGTTGTGTTCCCTGCCCTGTGCTCTAGTTTCCTGTTCAAGGCAAAGAAGGTTGCTATGAGCACTGCAGCACCTCCTGCTCCTCCGCCGCCAACTCTGCCCCGATTGGTGGAGGATGTGGTCCCTGATGAACGAGACGACCCAGAAATCATCCAAAACACCACCACTGTGAGTTACTCATGCCAGGCTGTGTGTGTGTGTGTGTGTGAGTGTGGCCTCGAATCTACTGCCAAAATCTGTTTAATCTTAATGACCATAAAATATAATCTTACTGATTACAGTGCTTGTCAAAATGTAAATGTTGAAAACTGCGTTACATAGATGATTTCATTCAAGTTGAAGGTCTTTGTGAAGACGTCTTTAATCGTTGCCCCTGTGTGTCCCCATCTCTACAGTACTACTACTCGGTGCGTGTGTTTGCGGGCCAGGAGCCCAGTGACGTGTGGGTGGGCTGGGTCACACCAGACTTCCACCAGTATGACCTCGCCTTTGACCTCAACAAAGTGCGCAATGTCACTGTGACCGTTGGAGATGACAGGGGCAACATTCATGACAGGTGAGGTGAACAGATGAATAAATTGGAATTATTATTCATTTATTTCATTTGTTTATGATGGCCTCATGTCACAAGAGACTGAGATTGCTGGCATGGTTGTGCTAGTAAGTGTCCTCTCGCTTTGTGAACTTCTCAGCATCAAGCGCAGTAACTGCTACATGGTCTGGGGAGGTGAATTTGGTAGCAACACTCAGCAGGCTCGTTTCAGCCAAGAGGACTTGGTCATTGGCTGCCTGGTTGACCTGGCCACAGGTCTCATGACCTTCACATGCAATGGAAAAGAGATCAACACCTTCTTCCAGGTGAGCATGAGCACGTCAAGGGGTTGTTTTCATTGCATCTTTCCTCGTTTATTTTAGCCATCTGACATTTTTGGGTTCTTTGCTGTAGGTGGAACCAAACACCAAACTCTTCCCTGCGGTGTTCGCTGGTCCTTCAAGCCAAAACATGCTGCAGTTTGAGCTGGGCAAGCTGAAGGTGGGCACTTCCTCATTGTCATTTTTTCTGTCTTTTTTGCCATAAAAATGTTCTCTTATTTTTTATTTGTATTCAGTTTTTCGGTAACTCCTCTTCTTGCTTGCTTGCTTTCAGAACATCATGCCCATCTCGGCGGCCATGTTCCGCAGTGACCGCAAGAATCCCGTGCCCCAGTGTCCCCCTCGGCTGATCGTGGAGATGCTGACCCCAGTCATCTGGAGCCGCATGCCCAACCACTTCCTGAAGCCGGAGGTTGGGCGCGTGAGCGAGCGGCTGGGCTGGATGGTGGAGTGCACTGAGCCCCTCACCATGATGGCCCTGCACATCCCCGAGGAGAACAGGTCAGAGCCAGCTAGTCTCCGGGCCCCACACACCCCACACGGGCCACATGATGGAAATAAGGCGTTCAGCTTTCACGTGTTTATGCTTTTATGCCAAGACCTGGACAAAGACATTGGATTCATTTATAGACCTTGTTGTACAATATGGCCAATTTAGAATATCAATCAATCAGTCAATCATTCAATCAAAGATTTAAGAAGTAATACATGTTTGGTGTATAATGCAACTACTACAGTACAAACTCAATGTGTTTTCACAATGAAACATATTCCATTGCTTAACTTAATCCTATGTAGTATCTGGACTAACATGGCTTGATAAGTCCTCATGTCCCTGCAGGTGTATAGACATATTGGAGCTGTCGGAGCGTTTGGACCTGATGAAGTTCCACTACCACACGCTCATGCTGTACTGTGCGGTGTGTGCCCTGGGCAACAACCGTGTGGCCCACGCCCTCTGCAGCCACGTGGACGAGTCCCAGCTCTTCTACGCCATAGAGAACACGTACCTGCCCGGGCCTCTGCGCAGCGGCTACTACGACCTGCTGATCAGCATCCACCTGGAGTCGGCCAAGCGGAACCGCCTGGGCACCAATAGGGAGTTCATCGTGCCCATGACTGAGGAGACGCTCAGCATCAAGCTGTACCCGAGCGAGGACAAGTCGCACGCTCTGCCTGGTGTGGGCCTCACCACCTGCCTCAGACCAAAGCTGCACTTCTCTGACATCAACTTTGTGGGCACAAACCCCGATATCTACACACTCAGTCCCATCTTCCCCTTACAGGTGTAGTATGTGTGTGTTAGTTCTGCAATAAATCAAATCTGTGACCATTCCTTGGTTTTGGCACTATGTTGATGTTTATGTTTATGTTTGTTTATGTTTATGGTATGTTTTTGTTTATTTTTATGTTTATGTTTATGTCCATGTTTTTATGTGTTGTATATTCCCATGAACAATGCTCTCCAGAGTACCTGATCTGATTGTCTTGTGCTTTGCGTTGCCAGGATCTCAAGACCAGGTCCCTGAGCATGCTCACAGAGGCTGTGACGGATGGCAGCCAGGCCATGCGTGACCCAGTAGGGGGCAGCGTGGAGTTCCACTTCGTGCCCATCCTCAAGCTCATCAGCACCCTGCTCATCATGGGCATCTTCAACGACGAGGACACCATGCACATCCTCAAGATGATCGACCCCAGCGTCTTTGGGGCCAAGAAGGAGGAAGAGGAGGAGGCGGGCGAGGAGGAAGGGGAGAAGGAGGAGGGAGAGGCCAAGGAGGAGGAGGAAGAGGCCAAGGAGGAGGAGGAGGCGGCCGAGGAGCTGGTGGACGAGGGGGTCGGGGAGGATGAGGAGGAGGCCGAGCTGAAGGACCTGGACAAGGAGGAAGGGCTGGATGAAGAGCATGAGACGGAGGAGGCGGCTGAGGGAGTAAAGGTGGATAGAGAGAAAGCAGAGGAGGAGAAGGAGGTGGAGGACACTGGAGAAGCTGAGGAGAAAGAGGAGGAGGAGTGTCCTGAGGAAGGACTGCTTCAGATGAAGCTCCCTGAGTCTGTCAAACTGCAGGTACAGTATGCTCCCTTAATTTCCTTTGGGATAAATAATCTTCATCTTTACCTATCAATCAATCTATCTATCTATCTATCTATCTGTCTATCTGTCTATCTATCTGTCTATCTGTCTATCTATCTATCTATGCATCTATCTGTCTGTCTATCTATCTATCTATCTATCTATATATATATATACAGTATATATATGTCTATCTGTCTATCTATCTATTTATCTACTGTGTCTACTGTATCTATCTATCTGTGTATCTTCTCTCTCCATTAACTGATGAAATGGCTTTTTTCCTGCTCCAGTTTGTGATGGGAGCTGCATGTCTGTGAGTTATTCACTGAGCGTCTCCCCTGTCCTGTAGATGTGCACTCTGCTGGAGTACTTCTGCGACTGTGAGCTCAGGCACAGAGTGGAGGCCATCGTGGCGTTCTCCGACCAGTTTGTGCACAACGTGCAGTCCAACCAGCGTGAGCGCTACAACGAGCTCATGAGAGCCTTCACCATGTCCGCCGCCGAGACCGCCCGCAAAACACGCGAGTTCCGCTCACCCCCTCAGGAGCAGGTACATGTACATGTGCTGCCCAGCTCTATGGGCACTTTGCCATCTTCCATGTGACTCAGATCCAAAGGTCCAGCAGAAATGCCCGGCGTTGGCACATTGGCTCTATTATAGGACGTTAGCAATGTGTCCAGGTTATCACCCCTGCCGTTGTTTCTAGGTCATCATGTTGACCAATTTCAAGCATGGTCCGGAAGAGGAGGAGTGTCCTGTCCCAGACGACGTGCGGGAAAGTCTGCAGGACTTCCACAATGACCTGCTCACCCACTGTGGTCAGTCCCTCACAACTTGACATGCGCACACACACATACTGTACACACATACACACACACACATATGCACACATGTACAGACACAGACAGTCATCCCTTCTTTTTTTTGTTGTTGTCTGTCCCCTTTCTTCTTCTTTCCTTTCCACTGTAAAGCTGCATACTGTATATAAGTTTATAAAAATAGTTTTAAGAAAAAAACAGACCAACCACTGTTTGTTGAGGGGTCAGAGGGTTGACCATGTGTGTCTGTCTCAGGTGTGACCATTGAGGAAGAGGAGGAGGAGGAGGAGGTGGACACGTCTCTGAGCGGCCGACTCCTGAGTCTCCTGGAGAAGGTGAAGAGCTTACGCCAGAAGAAGGAGGAGGTGGAGGAGGAGCCTGAGGAGGAGCCCAAGCCCAGTCAGTAATCAAGCAGCATGGCAGCACACACACAAACACACACACACACACACTCATACACGCAGCGTGACACCACACACACACACACTCATACCCGCAGCGTGACACCGCGCACACACACACTCATACCCGCAGCGTGGCAGCACACACACACACTCAATCAAGCTGCATGGCAGCACACACACACACTCATTCAGGAAGCATGACAGCACACACACACACACACACACTCATTCAAGCAGCATGGTAGCACACACACTCACACACCACTAATTACCCTCACAAAAGTAGCCTTGGCAAGGCAGGCATACAGCCCCAGCATCAGATCACATAGAATCACTGATCACTCCACTGTTACAAAACATGCTGTACTGCACTCACTCAGTAAGGCCTGCATTTCACTAGTAGAGCCGAAGAGTCCAACATTGCATCTTGGCTCAGAGGAGATGCTATTCCCACTTACATACTGTACCTACATACTTACATACTTACATACTGTACTTACATACTGTACTTACATACTTACATACTGTACTTACATACTTAGAGAGTAGATGCCATTCCCACTTACATACTGTACCTACATACTTACATACTGTACTTACATACTTACATACTTACATACTGTACTTACATACTTACATACTGTACTTACATACTTAGAGAGGAGATGCCATTCCCACTTACATACTGTACTTACATACTTACATACTTACATACTGTACGTATTTTATCCACGCTTGCTTGCCTTCCGGACCTACTGTACTAGTATACTTTTTTTCCCTTTTTGTCCTCCCTCTCAGAGACAGGTTAGTGCATACTGTACTGTCTGCAGTGTCTCTCAACGGAGCCACAGCCCATTTCATCCCTGCTTTTGTACGGATGTACAGTATTGTGTACATTGGGGATTAGGTGAGCAGCTCATGTCCAGGTGACAGATATTGATTTCCATCCCCCCTCTCCCTCCCACAGGCACGCTCCACGAGCTCGTCTCGCACACCATGATCCACTGGGTCCAGGAGTCCTTCATCCAGAACCCGGAGCTGGTGCGGCAAATGTTCAGCCTGCTGCATCGGCAGTATGACGGGCTGGGCGAGCTGATCCGGGCGCTGCCCAAGGCCTACACCATCAACGCCGTGTCTGTGCAGGACACCATGGACCTGCTGGAGTGCCTGGGCCAGATCCGCTCCCTGCTCATCGTCCAGATGGGCCCCGAGGAGGAGAGGCTCATGATCCAGAGCATCGGGTGAGTGGTCAGGGTGTGGGGGCTTAGAGCATCGGGTGAGTGGTCAGGGTGTGGGGGCTTAGAGCATCGGGTGAGTGGTCAGGGTG
>JAUCNH010000480.1:11138450-11152193 GCA_032353275.1 Sardinella hualiensis
CCCTCGACCCCTTTTTTGCTCCCCTCGTGCTTTTCAGCTATGAAGCTAGAACGTGGTAAATAAGTCCAGCCTTTGATCTCTCTCTTTCCCTCCCTGTCCCAGCTGTCCCTGTCTCTTCCTCTTCTCCTCCACCCCTCTCAGCACCCCTGTACCTGTAGCTGTACCTCCACCTGTGCCTTAGGCCGTCTCGCCGTCTAGTCCACCTGCATTTCATTTCGCAGTCAAGGGTACAAAGAGGGAACCCTTCAGCCACTGCAGAGTTGACCAGGCGCATCTCTGAGAGCACTGAGAGCAGCACTGTATTGGACTGTGCCGCACCAAAGTAGTGGGCCGTGTCTGGCAGAATATGAGCCCTGTGCCCCCCCAGTGCCTGACCTCAGAGCAGTGGCTTAAGTGGAAGTCTTCTCTTTGCTCTTGAGTGCCGTGTCACAGATCTACTGTATCTCCAGATACTCCTGACTGATTCTAGATCAAGTCAAAGGGAAAGACCCCCGTCATGGCCGTCTTTCTCCCAGCCTTTCTCTGTGAGAGCACATCCCAGAGAACTGTAGACACAGCCATGAAATGAATTTGCAGCCTCATCTGAAAAACTTTGAAGGTCTTAATTTCTTAGTAAATAAGTTAATCATTCAACATGAATCAAATAATGAGATACGTTGTCCAGGACACTGTCTGCACTGCCAGACAGTGCAGTTATCAAGATATCCTGCCTCTCCTGACTATTAAAAGCTACATCAGAGATCCATTAGTCAAGTAATCATTACCTTAACGCTATAATAATGATTTTTGAAACTGATGTATGTAACTGCATGATCTCATAAGAAAAACTATTTAATATCTTTTACTCTGCTTTGGGACTTGCCTTTCCTTTTTTATGTTGCACAGTAGTTCATGTTTAAGCTATACAGCAGGAAGCTCCACCTTACAGAAGTTAACTTCATGTAAAATACATAATCTGTCATTTGTGTGGGCATGCATATTTCAGATCCCATCCTAAATGCTGTCCATTTCATAGCAATCAGAGGTCTTCAACATTTTTCAGAAGCAGGACTCCATGACTAAAACACACACAGGGGTTGGACCTTCTACAAAAGTATTTTGTACTTGCATACTATATTAAACCACTGAAATCATTCTCATCAGCTTTAGGCAGGTACATATTTATAGAAAAATAACTTTGAGCTTGAATTTAATGAAGCACTTAGTGTAAGGACACCCTTGGGATCATAGACCCTCCTGTTGAAGATCTCTGATATAAATCCTTTCTAAATCTATGGACCACTCCACTAACCCCCTGTCTTGTAACATTCTGAATTTTTTCCAACACATTCCAGTGTTCACTTCTGCAACTAACAGTTTTTCTCAATCTGATATTTCATCCCATACAGTTTTAATAAATGTTAATTTCATTTAAAGTTTAATTTAATAATATGAACCATCCTAATTATTGTTGTGATCATCAGATTTATTTGTGTTGACTGTATTCAATGCTGCTCTCTTCCACTGTATTGATGAGGGCTAGCCCCAGAGCCCCCGAGCCCCAGAGCCCCAGAGCCCCCGAGCCCCAGTCAGTGATCCTCTTTAGAGCCCCCAGGCCCAGCAGTAAGCAGGTCCTTCCTCCCCAAGACCTCGATAAGGCTGCAGGAACCCCCTCCTCTCCTCTCCTCCCCTCTCCACTCCGCTCCACTCCACTCCTATCTGGGACACACCAGTCTGTGGAGTGCAGTAGATCTGTTCTGCATGACCCTGTGTTGTGTTGTGTTGTGTTGTGTTGTGTCCACTAAGTGTGTGTGCGTGTGTAAATATGGGAACATCTGAATGCGCGTGTGTGTGTGTGTGTGAGTGTGTGTTGTTCGTCAGACCCTATCCCTGTCTTTCTTGTCCTTTATAAGTGTGGTACTGTATGTATATCAGTGTCTGTTTTTGTCAGCCATACCTGATCTCACACACCTCACAGTCTTCATCACAGACTATTACATTACATTCTCTGTGTTTGTCTACGTGGTTTGATGTCTGTTACGTGTCAGTAATTGTCTGTGTGCGTGTGGGTGGGTGTGTTTTAGTGTGCGAGGTGGGGAGAAGTGGTCAACGGAAGAGAGAGAGAGAGGCAGACAGAGAGAGTTAGCACTGTCTGTCTGGTTGTCTCTCTGTCTGGCTGTCTCCCCTGCCAATGCTGCCACACCACTGTCTCTCTCCCTCCCTCCTGAGTAACATGTCATCAATATGAGCAGTAACTCTGTCTTATTGGAAGAAGCACATTTTACTGTCCTATTGTTGATAGATTTGGTGTTGTCAAATTTATTTCATCTTTGAAATCAAGAACTCCATGAGTTTAGCCTCATCCTTTAATGTGTCATGAAATTGAACTCATTAAAATCAGGACATGCATGTATCGTTTGCACATGTATAATGCTGGAACATATCTTGTCATTGTAACTAACCCACTTATTGTACTTGCCATGCCATGGCTGATCCTGGTACAGTGCTGTTAGGCCTGATCCCATTTGTTCTTCTTGTGTGCACCTCTGCTCAGATGAGAAAGTGATGGCAGATGCTGAGTTCACCTGTGACCTTTTCCGCTTCTGCCAGCTGCTGTGCGAGGGTCACAATAATGGTACGTCTGACAGTGTCTAGCTTAAACAAATGTCTGAAGCTCCAGTGTCTGAAGCTTAAACAAATCAGTGCAACTACACTTCAAATTATAAGATGCAGCTATACGTTTTAAGCATTAATGAGATTAAATGGGTTCATATGGTTGAAAACGTCAACTATGTTTGACAAAAGGTTTTGAGAAAGTTCCAAATGTTCTTTTTTACACTTCTCCCTCAGTCTTGTATTTGTCTATGAATTCCCGCCTCTACAGATTTCCAGAATTATCTCCGCACCCAGACGGGTAGCACCACAACCATTAACATCATCATCTGCACTGTAGACTATCTGCTTAGACTGCAGGTGAGATGGCAGCACTAGTGTTTCTACTTCCATTGGCTCCCTTACTCATAATTATTCTGGAGAGCTTTTCAGTCAGCCCTGCCCTGGCGTTGTGACCTGCCATGTCCTTCTCTTGTGCTTCCTGCAGGAGTCCATCAGTGACTTCTACTGGTACTACTCTGGCAAGGACATCATCGATGAGCCTGGCAAGAGGAATTTCTCCAAAGCAATGACTGTGGCCAAGCAGGTGTTTAACAGCTTAACAGAGTACATCCAGGTGAGGGATCCTGCAGTGTGAGCAAAATGCACACTGATATATATTTTTTAATTCTAAGTTTGTTTTTACTTTCTCTTCCTGTTTTGCCTGCCGCTGCTGCTGATGTCACTGTCTCCCCCTCCTAGGGTCCCTGCACTGGCAACCAGCAGTCCCTGGCTCACAGCAGACTGTGGGACGCTGTGGTGGGCTTTTTGCACGTGTTTGCTCACATGATGATGAAGCTGGCTCAGGTGAGACGAGTGGACAGTTTCCATTCTTGTGAAATGAAGAGGAAAATGTACAACTGTTAGGGGCACATGACTGCTTTTGAAATGACAGTGCAGAGTTTTTAACTGGTTTCTGTCTTTCCTCTCCCTCTTCCATTTCAGTGGTAGACATCTTTAATGAGTCATGTCATAATGTATCTGCTATAGGCACAGGCTATGGGCACTAGTAGACCCCTTGTGTACTGCACAGTATGTCTGTAGTAATGGATGCCATGTTGAAGGCAATGTTTTGGATGAACTCAGCTTTTTCATGTGCACTGACTTTTTTCTGTCTGTTTCACTCTAATGTTGGGTGTCAGCTTGCCTGATGTGTACCTACTTCCCTTTACAATGCATTTTTGTATTTCTCTCTCCTGAAGAACGCACAGTATGTGCTGTGTCCACAATATGTAGCTATATACAGTATATCAAATGTCAAATGCCATTGACAGAGATCTCAGCTACATGTTGGCTGCTGTTTTCTGGCAATGTGAAGTACAAAGACCTCTGGTGATCAGTCCGAGCCGAGGTGACCAGTCAGCTGGCTCCCGGGCTGGTTAGTCAGTTTGTTAGTGACTGCTGATCGCAACCATTTAGTGGAAGACTTACCAGTAGAAATGACAAACAAAACAACAGACATCCATGGTAGAGCTAAATAATAAATGTGGGAGAGATATAACAATACAAAAATGAATTAAAAATGTTGGTGGATAACATTTTTATTCTGATGTATAACCCTGCCAGATGCACCCTGACCCAGGACTTCAGAATGGCGTAAGGACCTGTGTCCCAACCTTTGCCATCCTATTGAACATACAGTAGCCCTGCTTGTAGTAGTCCTTCCCTCTAGCTGTCTCTTCACTTCCTCTCCCACCTCTCTTCTCCTGTCTTCTGTGCCCTGACAATCTTTGGCAGTCCTCTTCATTTTTCTGGCTGTATTTTCCTGGAGGGCACTGTCTTTTGTTGTAGATTTGTACTTGCATTTCCTTTCAAATATTTCTATAGAATGTTTGACCAAAAACAGGGAAACAGAGAAGAATTTGAAGAAGTAAAATGCAGAAATAGAAATTCTGTTAGATGGTTACATACTGTACTGTACAGTAGTAGCCCACATGAATGCAGTGCTCTCTGGTCCTAAAGAGGTACGATCTCTGGCCTGACACTCCCTCACAGCCCAAAAGGCCGATCTGTCCCATCAGGGTTGTTAATGTCGTATGTCATAGCCAATGCCATTGGTTGGGCTGAGGATGTGCCACCGCGCTTGGATTGGTAGCTGCTGCTTGCTGCTCATTGGGTTTGTTGTACCCACGTCACACTCATGACTTAGTTTGACTATGTAAGCTCAGACGCTTTCCGCTGTGGAAAACAGCCACAGCACCTTACATGTCCATTACAAACTTAGGACAAATAAGCTTGTCAAGCTACATAGTGTTAGTTTGCTAATCCCAGTAGACTTATGTTACAGAGGTACAATGACACTTAATGGCGCTGTGTGGTGGCCATGTCGGTGACTGTTTCATTTTGTGTAAGTAGCGTAGCCAATGGTCCATTGCTTACATAACAGAAATGTAACGGCTATAGTTCAGAAATACTGCTTTCTTAATATTCATTATATTGCATTTTTGCACTTTTAGGGATGTACTGGTGTTGTAATGTTATTTTTCCTTACAGAAACGTACTGCGTCTTTTTTCCAACAAAATTTGAGTCGGACCACTGAGTGAAATGTCACCAACATGACCACTATTCTTGTTGACTGTGCTGCTTATTGATCCATGTCTCTCTACCCCCTCTATCGTTATGTGTGCTTTGCATTTTTATGTCTTTTTTAGTAGTAGTTCTTTTCTGTGGGTTAGAGTTTGTGAAAGTATGTTGAAATTCTATATTTGTTATTCATAAATGCAAACCAAGGATCATTTCTGGAGTAGAACCCATTCGGAGGTAAGGTGAACACAGACTCACCAGTGTCCTGTGCCACATTGCTTTGGCACTATTAGTTCTGTGCCCGCTCAGCACAAGGCTCAGTTTGGGCATCATCTCTACTCCAAAATGCACAAATTCAGTGCCAATCATGCCACAATACACAATTCACTTCCCCCAATGCAATACAGTAAGTGTGCTTGTCACTGGCCTGAAGCTGACTTTGGGCACAGCTAGCGGGGACTATGATTAGTCTGTGCCCTATACCCCTGATACTAAACAGCTCCACAATCCTCTTGGTGAAACCCTTGACTCTGCTGAGCGTCTGGAATAATGTGCTTCTGTATGGTGTCTGGTGTCTGGTGTATGTGTGGTGGATCCAGTGAGCAGATGAACGCTGCAGATGACAACGGATTGCGTTATGGTGCTCTTGTGTGTGTTGTCTATTTTAGGACTCTAGTCAGATTGGACTTTTGAAGGAGCTTCTTGATCTCCAGAAGGACATGGTGGTCATGCTGCTCTCTCTTCTTGAGGGTAAGCCATGCCTTCTGCTTTTGTTGTCTCAATAAATACCTTGCCCAGTAGGTTACCAAAACCTGACTGATTTTATTTGCAGGCAACATTGTCAATGGCACCATTGCCCGCCAGATGGTGGACATGTTGGTGGAGTCCTCCAGCAATGTCGAAATGATCCTCAAGTTCTTTGATATGTTCCTGAAGCTGAAGGACATTGTCGCCTCTGACGCCTTCATGGACTATGTTACCGACCCACGTGGTTTAATCTCTAAAAAGGATTTCTCCAAAGCCATGGACAGCCAAAAACAGTACTCCACATCGGAGATTCAATTCCTGCTCTCGTGTTCTGAAGCAGATGAAAATGAAATGATCAACTTTGAGGAGTTTGCAGACCGTTTCCAGGAGCCTGCCAAGGATATCGGCTTCAATATTGCAGTTCTGCTCACAAATCTATCAGAGCATGTCCCTCATGATACCCGCCTGCAAAACTTCCTGGAACAGGCAGAGAGCGTCCTGAACTACTTCCGCCCCTACCTGGGCCGTATCGAGATCATGGGGGCCAGCAGAAGGATTGAGCGTATTTACTTTGAGATCAGCGAGGCTAACCGCAACCAATGGGAGATGCCCCAAGTGCGGGAGTCAAAGAGACAGTTCATCTTTGATGTGGTGAACGAGGGCGGTGAGTCAGAGAAGATGGAGCTCTTTGTCAACTTCTGTGAGGACACCATCTTTGAGATGAACATTGCCTCCCAGATTTCAGAGCCCGAGGGGGAGGAGAACGGGGACGAGGACAGCGAGGACGAAGAGGAGGGCGGAGGTGCCGACAAGGCAGAGGGGGAGGACGCCAATGGAGAGGAGGCACCCCCTGAGTCCACCTCAGCCTTCGCCGACTTCATCAAGAGCGTGGTCAACTTCTTCAACATGTTCACCTTCCGTAACCTGCGCAGACGCTACCGCAAGCTCAGGAAAATGACTATCAAGGAGATGATAGTGGGCCTGTTCACCTTCTTCTGGACCATCTTCATGGGCATCCTCCACTTCATCTACAGTGTGTGCCGGGGCTTGTTCCTACTCATCTGGAACTCCCTGTTTGGAGGTGGCCTGGTGGAGGGCGCCAAGAAGATGACCGTGACGGAGATCCTGGCCAGCATGCCGGACCCAACGCAGGACGAGGTGCATGGTGACCTTCCTCCAGAACCTGGAGCTCGGCGGGTGCTAGAGGGCGTGGGCGGTGGTTTAGAAGAGGACCTGGCTGAAGGGGAGGAGGAAGAGGAGGAGGGCAAGGAGGCGGATGGAGGAGGTCGTCCTGGCTTTGACACACCTGGTGGCCTAGGAGACATGGGAGAGACGGAGCCCGAGGAGCCTCCCACTCCAGAGGGCACGCCACTGCTCAAGAGGAAACTTGTAAGATCTTGTAAAAAAACACAACATAGACTAAAGAAAAGGCCTATAGGTTGACCACTGAAAATATGAGATGCTGGGAATATTAAATCATCCTAAACTGAGCTTTCCAGGTGAAATTTAAAGCTGGCGATTAAAACAGTGCTTTGCAACAGTGTGACAGCATAACATTGCGGGCTATTATTGATAAAAGATAATGAGTTAGCTAGCTAGCTTGTAGCAGTGTCAACAATGGCCTGGGTGGTGCTTAAAATGTTTAGCGTGTCTCTTAGCTTGCTGTTTGAACACCAAAGCCCTTGCTGTGGATTTGAAATGAATGGCATGTCTTGTAGTTGGCTGCGTCTGCAGAGGGAGAGGGAGAAGGAGAGGGAGAACCAGCAGAGCCGGAGGCAGCTGAAGAAGAAGCTCCTGCAGAACCTGAGAAATCTGAGTGAGTCTTCTTCTGGTTTTTCTCTTGTTTTAGCTATTGTTTGTATAGTAATGGGCTAGGGTGTGGTGTTTATATGGGCTTCCATCATCCTTAGTGCGGAAAATGGCGAGAAGACTGAGAAGGAGGCTGAGGCTGAGCCAGAAGAGAAGGAAGAGGAGGCAGAGGAGAAAAAAGTGAAAGCCAAGGCTAAGAAAGCGGAGGAACCACAAGAAGAAGGTTTTGAGCTTTGGAAGGAGCTTGAAGTCCAGAGAAACAAGTTTATGGTAGTTATTTATTTATTATTTATTATGCAATTGGATTGAACACTCTCGAAAATAATTTGTGTCTTTTCATTATTGATCATTATTGATTCTTTTGTGTTGCCCTGTGTCCTTCACAGAATTACCTGTCTCGGAACTTCTACAATCTACGCATGTTGGCTCTGTTTATCGCATTCGCTATCAATTTCATCCTGCTCTTCTACAAGGTCAGTGACAAACACTTGCACTTTTTTGCAACTCAGAAGGCATCTTACTTTTCTCAAATGATTGGTTTATTTAGAAACACAGGCATTACTTCATATATTTGTTAAATAATAACCCCTTACCCATACCCTTACTCAAATGCCCTTTAAATACACATACTGTACATAACCACTTCCCTACCTTGCTCTCTTTAACATGTCATTACTGTAATACGCCAGTTGTCAGGATGTGATGGGAGATGATGTGTGTGTCTCAGGTGTCTGAAAGCCCACCAGGTGAGGAGGAGTATGAGGGCTCTGCCCTGTTTGAGGGCTCCGGTCTCTTTGAGGGCTCTGGGGGGGAGGATGAAGGCTCTGGCATGGAGGATGGAGGTGATGACGAAGAGGACGAAGGCCCAGTGTACTACTTCTTGGAAGAGAGCACCGGCTACATGGAACCAGTGTTAGCCTTCCTCTCCATCGTCCACACCATTATCTCTTTCCTCTGCATCATTGGATACAACTGTCTGAAGGTCAGGCACTACCCAAACCATGAGCCAAAACACCCTTGAGGATTTTGCATGGGCATTTTCAGTGTCATGACTGCTAACTTGTACTCCTGTGCACAGGTCCCCCTGGTTATCTTCAAGAGGGAGAAGGAGCTGGCCCGCAATGTGGAGTTCGATGGCCTCTACATCACCGAGCAGCCTGAGGACGATGACATCCGAGGCCAGTGGGACAGACTCGTCCTCAACACACCGTAAGAGAACACTCGGCTTGTGTGCTGTAGAGTGTATTATCTGCTTTGACTAAGTAATGATAGGGCTTGACTCTAAGATGACTAGGCTCTAAGGATTGTTTTTTTTACGTTACTTTTATGCTATTTGCACAGGTCATTCCCCAACAATTACTGGGACAAGTTTGTGAAGAGAAAGGTAAGTTCCTGATGTTGAATGTTTAATGTGAACTATAATGAGGTGGTTTGCACATAATTTAAAAGGATAATAATTGTTCAAGAAGAGTTTTTCAATATACAGTTACAAGTCCTGTAACAAACAGTGCCATCATTTTCCACTACAACAATTAATTTTGTATTTCTTCAGCGTCACAACATTGTTGAGCAGATCATTGAATGTTTCCTAAATGGTTTGAGGTGCTCACTGCTGATGGCGACTTTACTGATTTTACTGAAGGCAACATCTATGCACATCCAATAGTTAACCATGAATCATTTTGTTTATCCCATTCAAGGCTTTAGAAAAGTATGGGGACATCTATGGCAGAGAGAGAATTGCTGAACTTCTTGGCATGGATCTTGCTTCCCTTGATGTCAGCACACAAACCCATGAGAAAAAGCCTGAACCAGACACTTCTCTTATCACCCGGTAAAGAACTACTCAGTCTCCACTAGCTGTACATACACTACCAGGAGAAGTTGAATGATTTAATTATTAATAAAGTGTATTTATTAACTTCATATCAATGTGCATCTGTTCATGTTAGGATCACCTCATTTGACATCAAATATCAGATCTGGAAGATGGGAGTGGTGTGCACAGACAATGTGAGTGAAGGATTGTTTGACTGTTTGAGTCCTAATGGCGTTGTGTGTCAGTCAGTATTTTTGCTGACCTGAGATGTATTGCTTTTACAGACCTTCCAGTACTTGGTGTGGTATATGGTGATGTCCATGTTGGGACACTACAATAACTTCTTCTTTGCCTGTCACTTGCTGGACATCGCTATGGGAGTCAAAACCCTGCGCACCATTCTGTCCTCTGTCACTCACAACGGCAAACAGGTACTGTATTGCTGCCTCGCTGTGGGGTCCTCTGGGCTTTTGGAGTGCTTATAACACTTTTTGTCATTATGTTGGTGCATTTATTAATACTTAATAACACATGTGCTCTCATATGTTGGTGTGTCTTATACTTGTAAGTACTTATAATACTTGTTGTCTCATATGCTATGTTTTTGTGTATTTATAACACATGTGATCTCATGTTGGTATGTTTGCTCTGTACCTTGGCAGTTGATGATGACTGTGGGCCTTCTTGCGGTGGTGGTGTATCTGTACACTGTCGTGGCGTTCAACTTCTTCCGAAAGTTCTACAACATGAGTGAAGATGAGGATGAACCAGACATGAAGTGTGACGACATGATGACTGTGAGAATGCTATATTGTCTCCAACAATCTTACACCTTGTATATGTTTATTTATATTATAGATTTAATCTAACTTTGAACCCTCTATTAAAGTGTTTCTGAATTTGAATGAAGGATTACTTTGTGTTTCTATTTTGTCCTGGTCCATAACTGGAGCCCTTGTGCTTTGTTCTCAGTGCTACTTGTTCCACATGTATGTGGGTGTGCGCGCTGGTGGTGGTATTGGTGATGAGATCGAGGACCCCGCCGGTGATGAATACGAGCTCTACCGTGTCTTCTTTGACATCACCTTCTTCTTCTTTGTCATTGTTATTCTGCTGGCCATCATCCAGGGTAACACACATACATACATACATGCATCAACTCTGAACGGCATGTTAAACACTGATTGAAGTTGGCAGTCCACTGGAAGAGCCCATTGAGAATGTCTGCTGCCATGTAAAATGGCTGCCATGGCCAACCATCTGAGATGATCTCTATCTGTGCTCAGGTTTGATCATTGATGCCTTTGGTGAGCTGAGAGACCAGCAAGAGCAGGTCAGAGAGGACATGGAGGTAAGAGACGTCCCCAACACCCTGTAGCCTACTCTACTGTGCTGCATTGCTCCAACACGTTACTCATTACTTGGCTTCACATACGGGTTTGCAGGTGTGGGTAAAATGTATGGTTTTGTTGTATTGGGAAAGTAGATATTAGTTTCACAAGCTGTTTGTGTGATTTCCAGACCAAGTGTTTCATCTGTGGAATCGGGAGTGACTACTTTGATACGACTCCGCACGGCTTTGAGACGCACACATTGGAGGAACACAATTTAGCCAATTACATGTAAGTGCACTCTTCTAATCCGACGGCTAATTTTGGCAGTGCAGTATGCATGGAATTATACACACGCTCCACACTTTAGCTCAGAGTGGCGCAAAAGATTATTGTTATTAAAAGATGATGAAATCATTTTGAAAGTCCTAAATAAGTTTAGGCAGAATTTGCTGGCCTCGTCTGTGTCAGTCTTCCTGTCAGAGATGCCTACGCTTTAAGATCCCAGCCCAAAGGGCCTGTTGCATTGGGATGAGTGAGATGTGCTGATGGCTTGCTTTCCTCTGCAGGTTCTTCTTGATGTACTTAATCAACAAAGATGAAACTGAGCACACTGGACAGGTGAGTGTCAGCACAAGTTTGAGACGTTTTGTAACCCCTTAGTGTACCTTTCCTTCCTAACGCATCCTCAACACTGTCTTTTCCCATCAGGAATCCTACGTATGGAAGATGTACCAAGAGAGATGCTGGGACTTCTTCCCGGCTGGAGACTGTTTCAGAAAACAGTATGAGGATCAACTGGCTTAATGGTCTCTTCAGAAGCAGGTGTGGTTTGGAGAAGGAGGCAGAGCAGTAGACCAAAGAGGAAAAGGGACTATAAGAAACTAAAACTGAAACTGAACATAGACGCAAAACTGAAACACCTACAGCTTTGACACTTGAAGCTTCTGTGTGCCAGTGAGAGACTCTACTCAACCCAATTACCAAGGACGGAGAGAGGCCACGTTCTTACAGACACCATCGAAACACCTTGTATTGTTCTTGAGCACTCAGATGGACGATGAGCCCAACTGATCTTCAGTCCAACTTCACCCTCACTTTAACACGTCATTGTTGCTCCCTACTTAAGTTGCTGCTGATTGTAATCCATCCCAGTGCCTAATGTGTTTTCTAAAACTCAAAAGTATGGATGGACACAGAAGTGCTTCATAATCAGTATGACTAGTGTTAGAATGGTAAATATAGCTTTACTCTTTTTATTAGACCTAGGACTACACACTGTAGGTATAGTTTTTAATTCAATTGTAACTAATGCTAGTTTTATAGTTTGATTTGTTTATTTCTGTTGTTTGTGATATTGTCACTTTTATCCTGTCGAATTACAAGTATCAAGTATTTGTATTGACACTAATATCCCCTGCCTGGCACTCGACAATTTCTCCCAAGAACATATGCAGCCAGTGGCAGGCCCATGATTGTGTCTCCCTGAGAAAAGCCTGTTTCCCAATAGTGGGATCCTCCGTTGACATCTTTGGAGCTGACCATCATTTGGGAATACATGCTGATGTAAAGAATACCTGTTCAAATAGGTACAGCGTTATGGAAGACACAAGTTTGCACTCTAATGTCTTATTTTGTGGTGTGATTCTCATCACAGTCATTCAAGTGTCTATACTGAAATAATAGTACGATCAACCTTAGCACAAATGAGCTGTTCAGTTGCAATGTGAAAAGCAGCCCTTGTGTCTTCACTGAAGATTTGAAATTCACATTGCACAGAGATTTACAGATGTCTTTAACCGTGGACTGAAGGGCCGTCAGTCAGTCCCATGTATTCATTGTGGCCAATGTCATGCAACAAAACAGATTGGGCTTGGCTTCATGAGTTCTGAAGGTTACGACTGTTTCTTTTATCAGTACAGATTGATCTACCTGGTTTCTGTAGAGCTTTTAAGTATAAAGCCATTGTGTTTTTCTGCTGATAATGGATTTTTATCATAGTTATTTTCAGCAAAATGCTCTTTTATTTTTACTCATTGATTGATGAATCTTGAAGGACAAACTACTGGTTGTCATTTGACGTTATTTTAATGAGCACCTGAAAGCATATATATATGCACACTCTCTTACAGACACACACACACACACACATACACACACATCTTTATTTTGACCTTTGCGATGTGTTCAGTCTTTGGGTGGGGTGTGTGCTGGGCTTTGTGAGTGAAAGGCTCAGAGAGAGTAAGACCATGACTGACTACTAGAGAAAGAGATTTCTAACTGTGTGCCATCTGACTGAAACCTGTGTCTCAAATAAAATGGATTTCAATATTTTAACAGCAATCATCTCTCTGTGTATTATATCCATTTCATTTCATTTGCTTTTCATCCCTTTTTCTAAATGCTTGATTGGAATCCACTATTGTAGACTACTGTACGGCAACATTTCGTCTGTGTGTGTGTGTGTGTGTGTGTGTGTGTGTGTGTGTGTGGTGAATCATATGACTGACCTACAGACCTACACTCAACAATGGGTTTGTCATGCTCTCTACTTTGCATACATATGTCACTGTCCTACTGTCCACTGTCTTGTGGTGATTGACGGATTAATGACCTCAATGACATTCACATTTTGAATTCATATTCCACCAAGTAGCCAATTCACTTGTTACCAATCACATAAAAACTTGCATAGCGCTACACTATACAGTTGTAGCCTTATCAGGCTTTATAGTTTTATAAGCTAATTAAAGGGATACGCCACCTAATTTCGGGAAATTGCTTATTTGTAGTCAACCCCTACTGTAGTTGAACATGGAAATACATAGTATTTTTTCTCTATGTGTCTGTAATGCCTAGTTCGACAGTGTAAGCTTATTTGA
>JAUCNH010000480.1:11337408-11349200 GCA_032353275.1 Sardinella hualiensis
GAGAAGTATTGCGCAACTCTGATTCACAAAAGGCTGTCATCCTCCTTGTTGCTCCCACTCCACTCCTGGTATGTGCATCAGCATGTGTGTGTCTCTCTCTGTGTGTGTGTGTGTGTGTGTGTGTGTGTGTGTCCTCCTGGGTGTGTTAACTTGGGCGTGTGTGCACAGCCCTGGCAGCAGCATGAAAACTGTTGTGTGCTTCATCACAACACACACACACACACACACATACACACACACACAAGCCCTGGAAAGTGCTTAACCAGCAGCTTGCCATATGTGCCTAAACAGTGTGCAGCTGAAAACAAAGCGACTCTGGGTGGTGGGCAGGCCCTGGCTAAACACACCCCGGCGTTAGCTCCAATGAGGGGGCCATAAAACAGCCAGCTCACCCTGCTCGCCCGGCACCAAAACACTCATTAAGTCCTTCAAGGGAGAGAGTTTTCTCTGGAGAGGTGAAGTCACATTACAGTAATCACTACCATCACCATGACACCATCCGTCAACACCTGTCATCTGTCACGAAGAGCAGAAGAGCAAAAGAAAGTAGCCTAGGAGTTCTCTTGTCGTCCTAACCTACAGTAACAGAGTCTGGCCCTGCTCAGCCTGTTAGCATGTAGCTACAAGCAGCTGCAAGGGCTCAAAACACAGACCAAAGAATTAGCATACAGACTCCAGCAGCTAATGGTTCCTTTTTAACTACGCTAGACTAAAAATAACCTTGAGGAATGAGGGGAGGGAGAGAGAAAAAGAAACATAATCTTGGGTTTTGTGCAAGATTAAGTTACATGTCATGGCCAAATATCAAAGCTGAAAATGCTACGGTATTAGCAATGCCGGGAAACCGCTTGAATTCACAGCACCTCTTTTATACTTTCTCAATGTTACAGTGGTTGTGAATGCCCCCTCCCCTTCAGTGTGTGTCTGTGTCTGAGTGTGTGTGTGTGTGTGTGTCTGAGAGAGAGAGAGAGGGGGAGAGAGAGACAGAGAGAGTGAGAGAGAGAGAGAGAGAGAGAGAGAGAGAGAGAAAGAGAAAGCAAGAGAGAGAGAAAGAGAGACAGAGAGAGAGAGAGAGAGAGAGAGAGAGAGTGTGTGTGTGTGTGTGTGGGAAAGAGAGAGTGTGTTGTCCAGAGTACACTGTGGATGATTGGGGGGCCAGGACACGAATTAGGCTGAATTATCAAGGCTGAATGCTGAAGCAGAACAGGCATTTTTCCCTGCTGTGTGTTTCATAATGACTCGAGTCTGGAAAAAAAAAAGGAGACCAACAAGGAATTCAAGCACTTCAAACCTCATGCCAGGCTCCTGTCAATCAAACCAGGCTGTCGCCACACCACAGTACTGGTATGAGCAAAATCAAAACATTCAGGCCAAAAATGGGCTTCGGATAATTATGCTCCGACAAACCCTTGGGAAAAAAAGCACACACACACACACACACACACACACACAGACACACAGACACAAAACACACCGAATAGGAGCTGGAATAGGGTCTTCTAACCACCATACATAGACCTGCCTGCCAACACAGCACTAGGCCGTCTTGGCTCCTGCTAAGCAAACAATACATAACACACTGCTTCTCCTGTCACCATGAAGACACAGCTAATCCACGCAGCACCATCGGAAAGGCTTGGAGGCAAAGCATGCTATAAACTTCATACTGTTTTATTTCAATTCACACTGTGAGACCGGAGCCTAGCAGTTGCTCGTTTTCAAGCCTTTTTGAGAACGTAAGGCCTCCAACGCGTATCTGAGGGTGCGGAAGGACTACAAGTAGCCTAACGCACAGCCAGTGGTGCAGAGGGAAAGCAAAGACACTGAAAGGTAAAGCTGCAAGAGGTGTGTGTGTGTGTGTGTGTTGGGGGGTGGGGGTGGGGGTGTAGGAGTGGTGCTGAGCCAACTACTGTCTTTCATTTTCTCAACAGCAACAGCAGCAGCAGCAGCAGCAGCTCCATTCAGTGACCACGCTCAGACAAAAACAAGGGCCTCCAGGCCATAAATTCACCTCCCTGGAATCCTGGGTTGCCATGTGTCACAGACAAGACGGGTGTAAACACTAACACACCCATACACACATACACACACACACACACACAGTCATTTGGGCCCGCGCCCACATTTTAATATTTGGCGTCTTGGCACTGTTGAGAATAGGCTGATGTTTTCCCCCCAAATATGATTCATCAAAATGCCCCTTCGGTTCAAGTCGTTTTGGCACATCATAAAACCAGTGGATGTGCAGTGAAACGCACACGGGGGATGAAACCATGTGCAAAAAAAGCAGTTCTCCATTTCACCCCCAATTTAGAAACCTCAACTTGACAACTAAGCCTTCATGTCTGTTTCCATTTAAACATCTCCAAAAGCATTACTTTTCCCCAGGACATTGCAACCTCAGACTCGTATAAGACTGTACAAAGTACAAAGACAGAATATACACACACACACACACACACACACAGACACACATACAAACTGAAAACACACACACACACACAAATACGCACACACACACACGCACACACACCAGCTCCAAAACAACAGACAGAGGGATGAAGCAATAAGCGAGTCACTCACCACTCGGGGTTTGGCCTTGAGGGGTACGGCGCTCAGCTCCTCGCTGGGCTTCCTCTGTGGCTCCGCGCTGGTGGTCGGTGTGGCCGGAGTGGACCTCGATGGCCCCGATGACGATGATGAAGACGGAGATGCAGCAGCAGACCCCACCGGGGGCACCTGGGGAGGGTCTGCGCTCCCCTCTGACGAGTTCAGGATGTACTGCTTGGTCACGTCCTCCAGGGAAGGCGCCTCGTCCCCGGGAGGCTGCTTAGGGGGTCTTAGGGGGGCTGGCGTGGTGATGCCCACCCCCGGCTGCTGCTGCTTCTGGGAGGGTAGGGCGGCGGAGGGGACGATGGGCACGAAGGTGGCAGGCTCGCTGGCATGCCGAACATGCTTGGGCCTGGCCTTGCCCTGGGGGAGGGGCAGTTGGGGCAGCGAGGAGGCAGGGTCCAAGTTGTCCTCTGGGGGTTCGCCGTCGTTATCGCCCACCCCAACCCCTCCTTCAGCGTCGGCCTCGCTGTCCTCCGGCTGCTCCTCCAGCTGCTCCGCGTCCTCGCTGAGCTGCTGCTGCACCGTGCGATTGGTGCGCTTCCTGGAGCTGCGGCGGCCAATCCGGGGGGACAGCACCTCGGCCAGCTTGGGGTCAAAGGGGAAATCGGCCTTGGCTCCTCCTCCTCCGTTGCGCTCCAGGCGGGAGGGCAAGGCACGTTCCGACTGGGAGCGGTGCCGTCCGCCGTGGCGGGAAGACTGCTGCTGCTGCTTGTCGTCCAGCGTCCACAGCTCGTCCCTCTGCTCCGACAGGATGGGCTCGCTGCTGGACGGGGGAATGGGCTGCTCCAGCTCGCGGATGGGCTCCCTTGGGTGGGCCTGGCTGTCCGCGAGCAGCATGGCGGGCTCCCCTCGTCGGCTGGGGTCGCTGAAGCTCTTCTTCTTCACCGCCTTTCCATTGCCCTTCTCGTCGATGACCTTATCCATGGCTCCCGGCTCACGCACGATGCTCTCGATCACGGTGCTGTAGTCCCGCAGGCTGTCGCTGCACACAGACAGGTCGCTGGCGGCGCTGCCCGTGCACTCGGACAGGTCTGCCGCCGACGACTCCTGGCGACTACAACTGCCCCCGACTTTCGACGTGAGGGACCCCAAGAGGTTGCTGTCGACCGAGAAGTTGTTGCCGCCGTCCTCGACCACGGAACGTCTACGGTGGGGCATGGGGTCGCTGAGGGAGCGATAGGCAGACTCACTGTTGGACTCCCCGTTGCTGCCGTTGCTCGAATCGGAGCCGTTGTTGCCCGCAGAGGAAAACTTGCGTCGTCTGCGAATAGCACTTGGGGTGGATGGAGCTTCAAGCTGATTCGGGTTTTTCGCGGCGCTGGTCTCACTGCCGATGGCCACGGCTTCATATTCTGTTCTTACGTTGGGCAGTGGAGGAGACACAACCTTTTCTTTACCTAGTTCGCTCAGCTCCTCCTTGTACAGAGCAGACTGACTCCACACAGTCAGTGGCTGACCCAGGAGGTCTTTCCCTGAGGACGAACCACTTCTGGGAGCAGCTTCCGGCTCAGTTACTATTCCTTCATCTGTCAAGCTGGACTCGTGTCCAGAGAGTTCATCGACGGACTTGTCGTAGAAGACATTTTCTTCAGAGGTTCCTTTAAGCAGACATTTCTCGCTCTCACTGCAAGTTTCCTCCCCTCTACTTTCATTGACCTTGTCCATGACCTTGTCCTGTGCATGTACACTCTCCCTCTCATTCGCCACCACAACCTCCTTTTCCTCTTTTCCCTTAATATCCCCCTTTTCCTTACTTTGGGAATCATCGCCTCCTCCAAATCCAAAATGATCATCGTCGTCACCGGCACCCATCTGGCAAATGTCCTGTATGACCTGCCGAGCCTCCTGAACGTAGCGATCATGGAGAGGGCTGGGCATTGTTTCTTCATATCTGTATCCCGTGCAGTCGTCGCTCTCCACCTCCCTGTCCGACACCACGACCCTCTCCCCGTCCCCCTGGCAGTCCAGGCGCTGCTCCGAGGAGCTCCGTGAGGCAGGGCCGCTGGGGGAGTAGTGCCGCCCTGGTGGCTTGTCGGAGTAAGTGAAGGACTTGGCGCGCCTCAGGGTGGCAGTGAGGTCTTTTAAAGATGGCCTCCCAGTGTGTGCGCCATGTGCTCTCGAGCCCATCCTATACACAGAGGAGGCCCCAGAGACTGTGTTGTAGCCAGTGGAGGCTCCGTCTACACCCGTTTCGGTTCCAGTTCGACTCCTCCTCCCCACTTTCAGCCCTGACAAGTCGGTCTTTTTCAGGTAGCTAAGCAGAGACATGGTCTCAGAGGCAATGTCAGGATTGGACATAGAAATTCTGTTTCTGTCTTTTTCACTGCTAAGAGAGCGTCGAAGCCCTCTGCTGTCAGATCTGTCCTCTGTTCCTGTCACTGCCTCTCCAGGGCTTGAGGCGGGAACTACTCTCGGCACGACACGGACAGGGGCGCGAGAAAAGTTGTCACCGTGGCCAAAGCTGGGTGACCTGTACATGGTGAAGTTCCCATGGTAAGTCTTGCTCATGACAGAGGAGGAGGCACTGGGGGGCTGGTCCTCCTCTTTGAGAGTCTCAGTGCTGGAGTAACGGCTGCTGCTCCTTGACCCGCCTGGGCTGGAGAGAAAGGAGGGGATGTTGACCTTTGACACCCGTGACACTACGGGAACGGGAGCTCCGGACGGAGAGGCGGCTCCATCCCCTGTCCCTTTGTAGAAGCGCCGGAAGCCATCTTGCCTGACAGTGGAGCCCGGCGAAGCTACACCTTGCTCCCACGCTGTGAGAGACGGCCTTGTTCTCGTTCCCTCCAGCCTCCTGCTCGGCTGCTGGGGGTCCAACGAGGGCTGATAGCGTCCTAAGTGATCCATCATCATTGGCTGGTCGTCGCTGTCGTCTGATTCGCCATTGTCTCGACTGCAGCTGCTTTTCTTCTTTTTCCTCAGTGAGCGTCGACGGATGTTGTCGCGGCTGTGGGCTAGTGCTGCCGGGCTGTCCTCCTCGCTCCCGGACGACCTGCCGATGAGCGGCTTGGCCCGAGAGTCATTCTTGCTGCGGGTAAAATGGGTGCCGATGCCTCCGCTGCTGCGCACGTAGGGGAGAGCGTTCCTGCCTCCTCCGCTGCGCCCCTCCGAGTCGTACTCCTCCTCACCAGAGCTCAGTCTCCACCGTGCGCTGGCCGGTGCCACGGAGGGGGCTGTCTGTGGTCTGAAGGAGCTATGCGAGGAATGTAAACTATCCAGTGGCTGTGGCTGCTCTGCCCCCTGCCTCTGCTCCCTCAGCTGCCGCTGCTGCTGCTGCTGCCGCTGCTGTGGAGAGCAGGCCAAGGGTTGGGCCCTCAAAGGGCGAGCCACAGAGCTGCTACGAGGTGGGGGTGTGGGGGGAGAGGGTTTGGGGTCACTTTCCACCTTTTCTGGCCAGTTTTCACCTCCTCTACAGGGAGCACTCTGAACTTTGCAAACGTCGGGTAACTCTTCACTTTGCTGGCTGCTGGGACCACTGGTAAACTCAGTCTCACATGGATGTGTGGTGGTGCCAGAGGCAGACTTTAGTTTACATTTGTCCACTTTTTTACTCAGGCCAGTACTGTAGCGGTCTGTGGAGGACAGACTAATGTCATGGTCAGAACTGCTGGTGTCTTGCCAAGCTGCTCTTGGCTGCAAGGGTGACTGTCTATCGCTGCGGTCAGAAAGATAGTTCGTTTCTCTCGAGCTGGAGGAGTAGTGCTGGAAGCTAGTGGATTTTAAGTCGTCTGCGTCAGAGGACGACCTGTGTAGCTTTCTTTCTCCAAATAGTTCTTTAATTTTCGTGACACTTGGCCAGTTTGATGAATCAACGTGTCTGGAATCTCCGTGGGCCGAGGCAAAACCTCTATAAGACTTACAAACTGGGGCACCGGTGATAAAAACATCGTCCTCTGTATTTATGTTTTTATGATTAATATTTTCAGAGTGACTCGCGATTTGAGAGTAATCTCGCTTACCTGCGCTGGAGCCATCCACAGATTTCCGAGTAAGCCGTCTCTGACTTCTGTCAGAGTCCGATCCAGAGACTGACTCTTGTGTTGAATACTTTTCTTCGCGTAGTTTCTCAGACAGATTCTCCTCTATATCCTTGGTAGGTGTTGGTAAAAACCCTCTTTCTTCCAATAAAAAATGCTGTGAGCTCTCATCTTCCTTGGATTTAGTCCTTGGCAAAGTTGTGCTTCTCACAGTCCCAGTGTTCACAAAAGCGGAGCCGTGCGTCAGCCCTGTTTTCGCGCTGAACCTCTCTGAGAGCTGGCGAATGGAGGGTGAAATCGAGTGAGGAGTGCCTTTCTTTAACTCTGCGGTTGAGAGGCTGGCTGCTGAGATTTTGGAAACTTTTCTTGACACAGTAACACTAGTACGCGTAGCCGAGGGCTGCGCTTTTTCGGCTGCTGTCTCCGGAGTTGAAGGGGGAAGGGCACAGCTCTCTAAATCTTTTGATATGTGGTGTTGATCTCCGGCTCCAGATCGAATTTTATTAGCGCCCCAGCCTTCCAGCTTTTTGAAAGATACGCTCCGGTATACTTTCCTATGAGTCTCTTTTTCTGCCATTGTGCAGATACCTTTTCTTCCCCCCTACTTCTGTGTCATTGATAACGTTAACTTAACGCCAGTCTTTCTTCTGTGGTCGTTTGCCCACCGAAAATTAGGCTACCACAACTCCATTAAGTTTAAGTGACTGTCTGGCGGTACTTCTGAAAACTAATGACAAGACGTGAAACTGTTTACACGACAACAATTAAATTAGCTAACGACTAACCCAAGCGAGAAAGAGTGCCCTGTTGCATTCTGACCTTTCAGCATGTTTTCCACCTCGATTCCACTCAACCTCCATCCATGCACGCAGAAAGGACTCAAACTTTAGCCAGAAAATTTCTCCCAACTTGTTCAACTGTGCAGCCCCTCCAGCAAGGTTAGAAAAATGCCCATTGTCTTGAAAACTTGCCATGTCCAAAGTACTGTATATCCCACCAAAAGCATCCTGGACAGTAAACGCTGCCTGATGGAGTGATATTGTTATTTTGACAAAATTAAGTTTTCCGTGACTTTTGTCTTTTTACATGCAAATACTCAGCGTGGGCGGGACTAAACATGGTAAGGGTAGTCATAGCCCCTCGGGTATGGGGGAAAGAGCCTTTCTGATATGAGAAAACAGAAACTGAGCATTGGACAACAAGGGCCAAATCTCTCTTGCAAACAACTCTTAAAGGGAGTTTTGATTTTTATTTTTAGAGCAAGAGTGCTTCTCACACCTCCGAGCGCTGATTGACATGTGGAAATTGGAAGTTGGTAAACTAATAGACGCTCTTCAGGGTTAGTTATACTCTCCCCTTCATTTGTGTTTTAAAGCTACCCTGCGTGCGTACAAACAAGCCATCCATTGTGGCTTTTCTTTGACAGTAAAGTTTTAAGTAGCTCTTTGTTCTTGAGTTATTGCGATGTTCCTGCAGGAATTAAGTAAACAGTGCGCACTCTTGTGGATACAGTCTACTAGTGGTTTGTCCTACTTTTTAGTCAAAGCTCTGTCGTTGCATGGAGCCCACGTTTTAAAGATAACGTAGGATATAAAGAAAAAAAATAAGCACCGGAAACGTCTTTTTTTCCCACACTGATTTATTTCATACATTCCACAGACCATGTGAGCTGTTAGAAAGAAAGGTGCACAGTTAGTTTATAGGCTATGTGCGTAAAAAATAAAACATGATGCAGCTTGTATAGGCCTACTGTGGGTGTGTGCCATGTAAAAGCGATGGTAAGATGGATCAATGACATCTGGAGAAAGTTCGCCCACAGTAGGGCGCAGTAGAGGCCACCTCAACGAACAAGACAATCATTCCTATGAGTGGACAGACATTACGGTCACTAGACTGGTTTCGCACACAGTTGTCACATTCTGGAACAAGTTTAGAAGAAGAGCATTAAATATCACACAGACATGACTGAAACAAGCCAGTTAATGACGCACAGAAAATTGTAAAGTTACACACACAAAATGTCATACCTCAGCTTACAACCAACAAATAGCATATTCGCTGATGTCATTCACGTTTCTACATGGCATACTGGAGACAATTTGAATAAATAATTGTAAACAAATGACATTATTTTTATTGTTTTCAAGCCATGCATCAATTGTTATAGGCTATTTATCCTGACATTCATCATTAAAATTTGTCCTACATAAAAAGTACATCTTAGTTAAATTTAACACTGATGACTCATGAATAGCATTGCATTTTTGTGACTCAAGGTGCTTCTTTTTTAATGAGATCTTCAAAAATGTTATAATTTCATGAATAAACAATGCAGTTCTCTGACCTATAGATTTGATTGAACAAGGAAGAGTCCACTGCTGGCTATCCTCAAGTAGGCTACAGCAAGTAGGTACAACAAGTTGTTACATGCACCATCTAGTGGTGAAACATTACAAAAATATATGACAAAAAATACAATACAACACAACACTCATGACAAAAAAATACAAAAACATAATGAGAACAACAATATCAGTGATGAAATTCCAGTTAATAAGAGAGTGCTTTCATCAGAAATGTTAATCATAAACACTTGAGTGCTATTAGAGATATATCACTTACATATGAACAAGGTCAAACATTACACATGCAGTTAGGTCACTAAGGTCATTTGACTTCAGTTGGCATAATACTCAGTGTACAAACAAGCAGTCATCTTGTGGCAGTACTTGTATAACAGCATAGCATCAAGCACATGCCGTAGCTAAAACAGTTGGCAGTTATAAACATTGACCACATGTCTGTTTCTGACCGTGTTTATCCAGTGTCATTGATAATCAGGAATCACTCATCATCTCTCCTCTGTCACAATGCTGTGTCCAATGAGTTCTGCAGGAAGATGATGAAAGATGGAGCTAGAACTAAGCTACCGCCCCCTGCTGGTTCCCTCAGGCACTGCTCACACAAAAGTGCTTTTATCTCTAAGGGTAGTTATGCGGAGCAGCAGCGTTCGCGTGCTGCGGCGGAACTTGGGCTGCGTGAAGTAGAAGAGGATGGGGTCCAGCACACTGTTCATACTGGCGAAGGGCCTGGTGCACTTGTAGATCACTGAGAACAGGTTCCTCACCTGGCACGGCGCCTGGGGCAGAATGCGCACCAGCAGGTACATAGTCTTGGTGATGTGGAAAGGCAGGAAGCTGATGACGAACACCAGCACCACGATGACGATCATGCGAGCTGCTTTGGCCCGCTGCTCGTGGCCGGCCTCCCCGGGCCCGCCGGCGCGCCGGAGCCACAGCACCCGAGCCATGAGGCAGTAGCACACCACCACGGCCAGGAAGGGCACGACGAAGCCCAGGCAGGTGAGGGCAATTCCGTAGGGGAAGTACTGGCGGGAACGCTCGGGCACGCTCAGGTCGTAGCAGACGGTGCGGTTGCGCTGCGTGCCCGTGGAGGCGAATTCGAAGGTGGGCACGCACAGGAGCGCCACGGCCAGCCACACGCCGGCGCACACAGCCCACGCCAGCCGGCGCCCACCTTGCCTATGCCAGGTGGCCAGCGGGTGGCAGATGCCCAGGTAGCGCTGAAAGCTAATGCAGGAGAGGAAGAAGATGGAGCCGTGCAGGTTGCTGTAGAACTGGAAGCGCACCAGGCGGCAGGCCAGGTCGCCAAAGGGCCAGTAGTCATGGCTGGCGTAGTTAAAGATGAGCAGCGGCAGCGAGCACACGTACAGGAAGTCGGCCACCGCCAGGTTGAGCATGTAGATCTGGCTGCGCTTCAGCGACTTGCGCGTCTTCCAGATTCGCAGGATGACCACGAAGTTGAGCGGGAGGCCCAGCACGAACACCAGGCTGTAGACGGCCGGGAGGAGGTAGCGCTTGAAGTCCTCGTTATAGGTGCAGGAGGGCAGCTTGGCTGAGGAGGAGAAGGGAGAGGAAGGGAACGTTGCATTGGGGATGAACTCCTCATAGGTGAAGTTTAGGGATAACATGGCATCCCCAGAAGCCATCTGCACAGCAGCTATGCAGTCATATTCTGTAACAGACACACACACACACACACACACACACACACACACACACACACACACACACACACACACACACAGATATACTCCAGCACAGAGATGCTGGGATTAACCTCATCATTAACTGCTCTCTCTTTCGTTCCAAGGACAGGGATCATTAGACCGACCGCCCGACCTGTGTAAACTGGATTGCCACCCGCGGGCCAAAAGCTCACAATTTTCACATCTGTGGTTGTTTATGGGCCTGATTTATAGTCAAGCTATGTGGATGCAAACACAACAAGGATTTGATTCATATTGAGGGATTGACGTAAATTCAGGTGTTTGGCGTAGCCAAATGTCTTGTCCAAATGGTTGTAACATGACCCAAGTGTCATAGCATGCGTTTGTGATGCGGGCACACTGTTCTCATAACTGCCATGAACTCCGTGAGGGTTCTTCAATGCAGGTGTAAGGCTGAAAGCCTCGCCTTCACAGCTGGCATAGACTATGAATCAGCCCCTACCATTGTATTAGAAGGGCTGCACTATTGGCTACATAATTACATGAATTCACATGTCAATGAATATCATCTAAAATGACAGCATACTGTATACATATTTATATAAATATTAGACACTTATTTACTGAAATTAGTTAATAATCCTCCCAAAATAAGCAGTGGCAGTACGCAGTAGCCTATCTACTGTGCAAAAACACACAGGTGGAATTTACGCATTACCAACGAGTGAACTGATACTGTATGTGTGGGAGACATTCCTGGTAGAAAATGAGCCACTACATCAATAAAAGGTTTGGTATAAAATCCCACATCCTGTTGGTTTGGGTCCAGCTACAGTAAGCGGCAGTAATCCAGTTTCAACACAGTCTGCAGATAGGAGGAAGTCCGTGCTATATCTCCTCTGGTAGATATGTGACTCAGAGATTCCGGGTCGACATAGTGTGCTTTTCTCTCTCTCTCTCTCTCTCTCTCTCTCTCTCTCTCTCTCCCTTTTCTTGTGACACAGTGTTCTTTCTTTCTCTCTGTGTCTCTTTTGTCTCTCTCCTTCTCACAGAGAAGTTTCCAACAGGCACACACCGTCACACACAAAAGCTCAACACACTCATCAAAATAAAACAAAAGGCCTCCTCCCAGTTCTCAGCCGAGTCAATTTCTTTTATGTCAGAGCTTTGAG
>JAUCNH010000480.1:11430136-11443420 GCA_032353275.1 Sardinella hualiensis
GGGAGAGAGAAAGAGAGGGAGAGAAAAAGAGTGGGCCCCTGTTTGTGAGAAGAATCTGTGTGTCTGTGTGAGACTGTGTGTGTGTATGGATACTCTTAAAGACATATAGTGTCTACCTGCATGTATGCATGGTGTGTTGGTGTGTATTCAGTACCTAGTGTATTGAATAAGACACTAATGGGAAAGACTGACTCTGATATATGTGTGTGTGTGGCTAAGCAATTGTCAGCCAATTACCGCAGAATGGAGGCTTCTTCAACACAGACGACCACTCCTGTCTGGGGAACGTGGTCAGTGACGGAGAGATGGTACAGGACAGCGGAGGAGTGCAGAATGCCCAGTTTGGTATCAGGAAGGACGGCACACTGGTCTTTGGGTGAGATTATGCAGATGCACTTCAGAGTCTTTTTTGAAATGACTGGATAATCATCAAGAATGGAAGGTGGACTCCTTTAATGCCTTGCTCTTAACTACAAACAATGGTGACTTTGACTTGGAGTTTTTTTCCTGCTCTAGAGAGTAATTGGGTTGGGTGTAATTGGTGTTGTTCAAGGGCTCTTCAGTGTACAGCTAGAAAGAACCTAAGATGACCTAGGCACCGTGGTTCCCTGGCCACCTGGTCCCCTGCTGTTGGCTATACCTTTTTGCACCGCTTCCAGAATGGAAATGTAAATAGAAGTCTCCGACTGAAGTTGGAAAGTGCCTTTTTAGCTGCTTTTCTTTGGGTGTGGCATTGTATATTCCTGTCTCAGCCTTGCAGTCAGTATAGGGCAGTAACACAGTCTAACACTACATGAGAATTTGAGTAGAATCTGTATTCAGGGATCGCCTTAGAGAATGTGGGAATGAATAGCTTCAGGAAATCCATGACCTCAAATGACCCTGGTGATATTTTCTCTGAAAAAAAAAAACAAAAACAAACAAAGCCACAGCCCTTGGAGAGAGAGGGGGGGGGGGGGAGCTATTTTGAAGTTGTCCTCACGGTACTGTGCGAAAGTATGGTTGTTTATGCTGACATTTATCAACTCCTCTCTGCATGGCATAAAACCATAGTCACTCTAAAGCCACACCAAATAGCATCATGAACTCAGTCACACTTGTATAGTTTAACTGTTGGTCAGGATGTCATGTGAGGAGGTCCATCCAATGAGCAAACCATGGTCTTATTTTTCTAAACTGAGTTGTAGAAGAATGGACATGAGGCGCTATCTTTTATTCCATAACAGCAGCAATACCTAAACACGAGCCTATTGCGCAATGAGTCTGGTCATCCCTGGAAAAACAAGCCACACTACAGCACTTTGTGTCCCCTTTAGTTAGATGAGCTGTCAACCAGTACAAGTTATTGGCTAGCTTGGAATGTCCACCGCACAACAGAGTTAAAAAAAAAAAACATTCAGGAAGTACCAGAGGAGTTGATAAGAGACTCAATAAAATGATAAAGCCGGCTACCTGGAACAGTAATTTGAACTGGAGTGGGCATTGACACCTTAAGTGAACTTCCGTCATTGGGTAAACACTTCAATGGGTTAAGCTCATTGAGACTTCTCCAGGCAATAGTTATCTACTACCTTCACTTAAAGCCATAGCTGTTGTTATGCAAGATGTTTTGTCCATCCTGCTTGTGAGTGTGTTTTGCCCATCTTTCCTGTGATTGTGTAAACACAACAGAAGGGATGTTTTCTTTTCTCCTTTTGTGCTTTCCAGTGATCTGTGGTCATTGCCTAGAATGTATTTTTATATGACACATTATTTTGTATGATCTATCTGGAGTTGCATATCATAGTTTTGTAGTGAATTTTAGTAGTGAATGTATTTACCTTGTTGCTCTCTGGCCCTGACATGTAAAGTTAATCACATGACCAGAATTCTTCGCAGTTAATTCATTTCTTCAGGTCTCTGAGGAAATTGAATTAGTAGACACTAACTTTACTGTCCTTCCGCAATCACATGAGTTGTTCAGCTCTTGTAGATCCATTCATCGGTACATCTGTGTGATCCCCTGTTGGTTCTGCGTGCTCTCTGACCATAGGTACCTGTCTGAGGAGGACGTGCAGGAGCGAGAGAACCCGTTTGTGCAGCTGGTCTCTGGGGTGGTGTGGCTGCTTAGAAACGGACAGGTGTACATCAACGAGAGCATGGAGGCTGAGTGCAGCAAGTCCCAGAGGACAGGTACAGCTGGGGAGAACGTACTGTAGAATGTAGCTAATGGCCCCTTTTCACTGTCTGGTACCAGCTTGACTCTACCACCTTTGTAAAGGCTCCAAGCGAGCTGAACTGCTACCAAAGATAAAACTTTGGTTGCATTAAACAATACTTTGATGCAGTGGAAAACAAACATCCTGAGCCGAACCGAGTAGAGTCTAGACAAGTCGAGCTGATTGGAATACACTGGGATTGATCCATAGTTGTGACACTGGGATGGCTGATGACCTGAGGAATGACCATTAGCATTACAAGTTTTACCCTACTGAGAGTGGTTTTGAAGTAGGAGAAGGTAGGACTAATGCTAACAAAATAGTGTCGGCAGTTTTTAAAGTCATTATGTGAATGTTCAGACAGCTGTAAGTTTCTTTTTTTAATGAAAGATAATGCTTAAATGATAATTTGGGCGAGCCATATGCCATAGAAAGTGCTTGTCTGAAAAATGAGGCATGATTCTGTCCTCTTTCATCCTTGGATTTTACACACCAAACTGAGAGGCTCAATTTATTTTCAGTTTTTTGTTTTCAAACCAAGTTTGTTCACATCATGAAGCAATTACACTCATTTAGTCATGAAAGTAGTCATTAAACTATTGGTCAGAACCAATTGTTTTTGAACTGTTTACATAATATTTCAACAGCAACACAAGAATGTTAAGACTTTGTGGCTTATTTTTAGCATAAATGCGAAACAAAACAGCAAAGATTTGGACCACTGACATTTCTTTTCTTATGCCAGTGGTCTTGTGGTCACGTTTATCTTATTCCCTTGTACATATACGCTATGCTCCTCAGCACATTGTATGCTTTCTGTCCCTGTAGGAACATTTGGTGAGTTTGTGAACGTGCAGTCAGCCAGGACTGCTGTGGGACACGACGCAGAGGGCCGACTCGTCCTCTTCCACACTGACGGCCAGACAAATAGCAGAGGGTGAGGAATGGCGAGAAAAAGAGGAGGGGGTTGGAGGTGACTGGAGAATATTAAGAGCACAGGGGTGGAGGAAAAAGGAAGAGAAAGGAAGGGAAGGCTACTCTTTCTCTTCTTTAACACTATTGATCCCTCGTTCCGGAAGGGGGTTGGGTTGATTGAGTGAGTGACTCAGTGGTCATCGGGTTTAATGGGGCTTTGTGTTGTCGGTGGGCCGCTGAAGGGGGATTCCCCACTCACTCTGCCTCCTTGTGTCACCATTTCTTCTCAGATATTGGTTAAAGATTATTTTCATCCTTCGATTACTTATGCTTTCACACCTTTAAAGGTGCACTATGAGATCTTGCATGGTTTTTAGCATTTTAGCATGGTTAGGGGAGGGGAATGGGGTTAATGAACATGCATACATGAGTGGGGGGCAGTGAAAAAAGTTGATTTAGTAGCATGAATTTGAGAGGAGCGCTTTGTTTGTTTACGTGGAGCGTCAACAGAAGTGATATCATATTGACTTCAAGTCCCCAGGCGCCTACAATAGCGCTTGTTAGGAGACACACTCTATGCCGGCATTCCAGCACGCCTTTACTGAAGCACTAAACTCCCATATTCCGGAGGGTACAGTGTCATGGTCGAAGACAAACACAAGGTAGCCTACAGTGTGCTTTCATCAGTCCCTGCTGTTGTTCAATTGGTGTGGGGGTGTTGTGAGCTCCTGGTTTAGAGCTGCTTTTAAGTGGTGTTGGGAGCCCGTCAATAATAACAGTAGAAAAGAGACCAAACTGAGGTGGAAGAAAACAAGGTTTAGAGATAAGAGATAAAGTGACAGGGTGAAAAAACACACCTGGAAATAGAATTAAACCAAGGACACTTCACTGATTGCCTTTGAAAAACAAGAAAGCAAAAATAGTTTTCTGTCACAAAATGGTGAGCCCGACCGATGCTGAAAACGTTTAAAAAGACTGCAAGGAAGAAATTAAGGTAGTTCAGAGTTAAACAACAGATAGATTGACTCACAGCAAGGGTCTGATGCTGAGAAAGGCAATCATCTTTGCCAGTCATAATCCCTCCTCACAATTACAGCACTTAAAAGTGTTTCTCTGCCTCTGGCCATTCATCCATATATTTGGGGCAACACCAGCTGTCATCACACAATTGCTCCGTTAAACCCCAGCAATAACGCATAATGTAATAATAAATATTTTTACAGGCACCATTATGGAAGATCATCAGTCAGACCGTGGCAATACCTCCAGAGAAAATCAATCGCGCTAAAGGATGTACTTTTCACACCCTCCATTCTTCGGAGGCTGCTGCTATATTAGCTTGTCATCCCCAATGACACACGTGCACGGGATGTTCAGAAGTGAATTAGCAGAGGGTAACACTTAATTGTACTGGTGTTTTATGTGGTAGTCGTCAGAAATAGTCAGTGTGACTGTTGGTCTTGTATACATACAACTTGTTAATTAAGTGTTGGCAATCCCCTGAATCAAGGGTCAGTCTTGGGCCCTTTGCAATGAAGTACCAATATTGTGTGTGTGTGTGTGTCCATGTTTTCTTGCAGTTCTGCAGTAGAGCAGCTGCCATTTTTAACTGAAATAAAATAGTATCCCCCTTAGAGCCAAAAGTGGAGTCCATCTTCCAAATGATTTCGGCACTAAGAACGCAGACACAAATTCAACCATGAATCATGTCAGTCTCAGCTCACAAACTGATCACAACCGAGCAAACAACCATCAGAAGAGTAGATACAACCCTGTCCAACCAGAATGCTAATTAAAACATAAGTAAATCATTGGCTAATGAGTTGTAATGTGAGATAATTACAGAACTGTTGATGTTTCATGCCTAATTGGATAGCATAGCTCAGATAATTAGGAAAGTTTGATTACTTTATGCTAAACCCATTAGCGGTGAGCAGGTGTTTTTCTTAGAGGTGTCATTGACAATACTTGTCCTTGCGTCTCCATCTGAGGATCTTGACTGGAAGAAATGCAAAGCATCTTTTTGATGCAAATGTTCTCCCATGATCTGTTTGTGTTTGTGTGTAGGAGTTTGTGTGTGAGTGTTTGTGCTTGTTGCGAAAGAAAGGAGATGTGAGCAGGACAGAGATAGCATGCTAATTTGCGAACAGTGTGTTTACTGAGCTAGTTTTCTTTTGATTGATGATGGAAAAGATGAATGTTTAAAGATTTTTAATTTATGCTGCTTGAGCTGAAGGAGGTTTAGCGACAGTATGCCTGACATGACTTTGAATAATGTACATACTGAAAGTGTGTCAATGCTATGTCACAGTAATAAGTACAACAAGTTCATATTTAATGTAATTATTTAGATGAAAATAGCTGCTGGTGGAAATATTAGTTGTTTGTCAATCTTAATTTAATATAGAATAAGAAGGTAGTAGCGCTGGTTTTACATGTCATTGACAGACAGGTTAGAAAAATGCATATCCATTTGGAAAAAGTGTAAAATGGAGCTCTTTGACCCACATACTTTTAATTGGTCTTCTGGAAAGGATCAGCCGCTATCCCAAAGGCCTTTGTGTCGATGTGACTAGCCATGCAAGTGATTAAAATTTCAGTCCCATTATGTTAGGAAATAAAACAAGAGCTGCTCCCTGACCCGTGCCTCTACAAACTGCTGTGCACCACTACCACTGCTCACCACTTTGGAAAGAAGACTCTCAGAGGTTTCCTAGTATTACTAAAACAAAACAACAACAACAACAACAACAACAACAACAGCAACAGCAACAAAAACAAAGAAACAAAACAGCAAAAAAAACTAATCCTGTGCGTAAATGTACATGTAGTTCTTAATGTTTTTGCCTGAGAGGAGAATAGTTACATGAAGCATGGGTGTACAGTAACACACTGGAAACTAAAAGTGGAAGGAGTTTGTAAATCTCCAACTTGCTTTGAATGAAGAATTAAGCATAGTTCCAGCTCTATAAAATGGTATGTTCCATATCGAACCTGACCAATTCACCCATGATCAAGCTTTTGCTCCCTATAGACCCTGGAGAACATTTCAGCACCGTGGAGAGCACCCACTACCACAGCTCATATGAGAGTGGTTCTGAATGGGCATGGCTCCGCTAGAGAAATGGTCAGGACCATGGAGAGCGTCATGAGCACACTAATGGCTACAGCACACTGGATCCAGGGAAGCAAGCCATGAGAGACGCCTTAAGACATTACTTTGTAAAAGGCGCTGTACAAATAGAATTGAATTGAATTCTATTGTTATGGTATTGCTTACTAGTTTTTATTCTACCACAATGGGATGTGTTGGTATTCTTAGACTGGGTTCTTCTGAGATTCTTTTGGTTTTAAGTTTTTCATAGACTGTTGAATGAACTGTCTCCAGGTGTGATGAGATCTGGTTGAGTCTGCACTTCTCTGGCATGCATTTATTGTGGAAAAGTTCAAAAGATTTTCCTTTTCTTATTTTCTCAACTTTGTCTTTCGAGCATTTTCCTATTTTCATTAGGCACACACAATCTTGTTTCTGCTCCAAGCTGTCACATAAGCATTACACCCCAGTGCTTGACTGACAGACTCTGTTTTCTTGTCAATGTACTAGTGGCTTCAGCATACAAAATGGAGTAAAACGTGTGGTAAAAAAATAAAATAAATGGTGCTACTTTTCAGACTCTAAGGATGTCACTCTCAGGTGATGAGATTCATCCACACTACCTGCTTTAGAGCTGTTGTTGCCGCTTTTTAGTATCTCTGAGGTGGAGTGAAATGAAGCAATACACAGTTTTGTCAGGGTAAACGAGAATGTCATTTGTCATTCATACTTAATGTCTTTATATTGTAATCAAAATGCAACTTGTTTATGCAACAATTTGCACCACAGGGGGAAAACATGTGAAAGATCTGACAAAGATACAAGGAATTCCAGGGAAAGTGTCACAGTGAAAGTGTGATAGATTAAAGACATATAAACAAACAATTATAACTATATAAGATGTATTATTCAAATTTCAGTGGAGGGAAAAAGTTACTTAACAACTCAATGGCTGAAATAAGTACTCTTGTTAGAGAAGGGTGTTAGAGTGGGTTGAGTGGTACGTTTCATCTCCTCTGCTCCTATTCATGAGGCATTGGCCTGTTGATGTTCTTGTTGTTGTTGTTGTTGTTATTGTTGTTGTGTTGCTCTGGGTACTCAAGTGTTGAGTGCAGGTTGTTTGAGTGCCTCTTGAGTTGTGCTATGAGTCTCCAAAGCCTACACTTGCACACTGGCAGCAGTAGAGTTTTTTGTTCTTGAGTTCCCTTCGCTGTGGGACGGAGCAGAGTTGGTGTACCCACTTTGTTCGCTGCCACTTTACAGCCGTGCTTCTGACAGGCAACCCGGGCAAAGGCAGCCATGCCATTTATCCGATTAAGCACTGGCATTTCGCAGGGTTTATTTTTATGTACCCCCCTGTCTTTTTGTTCTAAGATTACACAGCGCCCAGATCTCAGGGTGCGAGTTTGAGGTATGCAGCCATGCAATCCTCACAGTGAAAGAAAGCCCAAAAGGATTTGTTTTTTTATTGTTATCAAGCCGTGCTTTCCTTTTTTTTTTTTTTTTTTCGCTGTTCCAAAGAATTCTCCTAGGAGAGCGTACATCTAGCGAGTTGGCTGCGTAGCTGTTGTTGTTGTTAACCTACTTTTGCATAATGATGCAGGGTGTGCTTCTCTAAACAGACTGATGGGACTATTCCTGGAAGAAGAAGGCTCCTACTCCATTCCTGCTCTAGTTTGCCAACAAATAAATAGGCCTAAATGAATAAATAAATAAATACAACTAGTCATGCTACACTTGCATTACCAAAATGGCTGATGTCTTTATAAGTTGTGAAGATGGTATTATTTTTTCAGAAGATCTAGTTTCATTATTATTTAGGTACTGTATTTAAGCAATATGGTTTATCTGTCAGATTGTTTGTCTGTTTAATTTTTACTGCTGCGAGACAGAGGTCGCTATATTTGCCATATCATCAGAACCCTAACTCCTCAAATCCCCCCTCCCTCTTTCTCTCTCTCTGTGACTTGAAAAATGTACACAACACAACCAACTCCTTATTTCATGTGGGGCATCAAGTTATTCCTGTCTCTGAACTATGACTAAATTTGCATCAGCATTAGCTATTGATCAGTGACAAGGAGGACCTGAGTGAGGACTGTGTGACAGACAAAATGAACAGTGCTCACTATAAACATCTTAAAGTCCCATGTCCTTTCAACAATGTTAATAACTCATATCATCCAGAAAAGAAAAAAAAAGATCAGTTGCCATTGCAATATGTGAAAACTCTCAGCAAAGACGATCCTCAGTGATTATTACAGCAGAGCTTTGGACATGCAGACAAAGACATAAGGGTGAACTTGAAAGATTGGGAAGGCAGGTGAAGGTCCAAAATAGAGGGGCTTAAAAAAGAAGAGAGAGGAAGAGATAAAAGGATAGAGAAGCATAGAGAAAGAAAAGAGTGCCCACGGGCCAGAATCAGAATTGCTTCTTTTGACGTCGTTTTATCCTGCCGCCTTCCTGGACAGTCAGGTAATTGCTTTTCATGGCAGGACAGGAGGAATGCATTCGCCGGCCGCGCAGGCAGGGTGGAGGCCAGCCAAGTGCTCACAGCTGGCCTGCCGCCTGGGTGGCAGGAGGATGCTCAGGAAGCCACAGAGACGGCAGCCAGAGAGGAAGTTGGGGTCAATCTGAGCACAGACTCCAGACACTGAAGTTGAGTTTTGGCACAAAAAAGCAGGACGGGGGGAGGGGTGGGAGGGAAGGGGAGGGAAGGGAGGGGAAGGTCTTATTTACAACAAGCTGACCCAGGATCAGGGCTCTCTCAGCGGACTCCTGGGACACTGAGGCAGGATGAGGACCACAGACAGTGCCGGCAGGTCTGAGCCCGGCTCAGACAACAGCACGCTCGACATGCCCCAATGGGCTCGACAGTCAGACGAGCTGACGGTGGAAGACTGAACACAGCGGGTGGGGATGTTAGTGCTCCTTCACGTGACGCTTCACATTTGTTCCAGAAATCTTTTCAGAAGCGTATTGATCTCCAGGTGGTGCATGAAAGGCCACAAGGAGGGAGAATCGATTCAGCACAGTAGATTTGGATAATGTATTCGTGCTCTCCACAGTCTGTTCTCAGAACACAATAAATGGAGACACTTAACAATAATTGCCATGTTGGCACAAAACTTTTTTTTTTTCTTTCAAATTTCGCAAATGACCTTGGCATTTTGTATTTTGTCTAGGCTCACACAAACCATAACAAAAGGGAAAGGGGAGTTCACACAGTTCTGAGCCCAAATGTCCTGTGGTTTTTGTAATGACATCAAAATCTACATATATTTTGATACTGCCCCCGCATTCATGTGGCTGAGGTGTTTCCCTCTCCTGAATCAACTTTATGGTCAATAAAACATTATGACCCTCGCGGCTCAGAACAACAGTCATTACACTGTTCCTGCCTAATTACAGCAAGTGGCTCATTTTTGCCGGCGACTTTTCAAAATTAGGAGAATGTGCCCAACAATTAGGAGAAGGTGAAAGATGCCAACTCATAGCATGGCAACTCAAGTCTAAACAGCCCAGATGGGTTGGATAGTAAATCTCAGTGACAGCTGAAGGCTGAGAAGGAGTCATTTTAGGGCCTATGTCAAGATAGTGAGGTTCAGTGACAAGCATACAGTATTACTTTGACCAATATTGTAAAACAGCAGGTGGAGGTATTTCCCTTGAGACGTGATAAAAGACACAGAGGCAAACAAGTGCAGTGAATTAAATGTCACAGTCTGCTGAATTACCCAACTTTGTCTGTGAAACAAACAGCTGTGTCCAAGGGGCAGAGGAGGGGGCTGTGGAGCAGAGAGGAGACGGGGAACTCGGTTAGTGTGTTCAGCTTTCTTCTTCTCTTCAGCATGCATGCATTGATATCCCTACTATAGGGGTGGTAATCCAGAGCAGAACACAGAATCTAATGTATCAATTTGCCAGAATCCTACAGTTTGACTCTGACAATTCCTCTTATCAATGCTGCCATGTTTTTGAGATCATGCTCAATTGGTCTTTTTGAGAGTAGTGAAATAGACAAGACAGTTTTACATGACTTACCTCAATGAACTGTAATAAGTCATTGTGGCTAATGCAGTAATATAGGCCACATTACAGGTTCATGTGTAAACTTTCTGCTGTAAAACATTGATAAGAGAACTGCTGAAGAATCATAGCAATAAGCAGGATGGAGAATGGCATCAATACTAATACATTCCCAGTCCTAGCCTGCTACATCTCAGAAGTGAATACGCTGGGTTGTTATATAACTGGAGAATTGACTTGACAGCACTTGACTTACAAATGCTCCCCATCCATGATCATCCTCATACAGGGTCAGCTAAGTGCAGCTCTGAATATTCCTGGCCTATACCAGCACTGTGTGCGTGTGTATGTGTGTGTGTGTGTGTGTGTGTGTGTAATTACTGTATAAGTACTTGTGCACTGAATATCAGGACATGAGTTCAGATATTCTAATGGCTGAAGCCCACCAACCACTTGCAAATGCTGATGTCTGTTCTTATGACGGGACAGAGAGAAGCATTGGCCCAGTGGTGTGGCATATTTCCTCAACAAAACCAAATGGGCCTCGAGGGGTCGGGGATCGGGGCTTGCAGTCCTGTTTCATTTTAATCACGGTCTGGGTTGTAAATATGACTGAGTAAATGTGTTAGTGTGTGCTCACATTTCCCTCCGTCGTGGAGCATATTCTTTTCAGGGGGCGAAGTTGGGGAGGGAAATGGGATGGAAATCACAGAGGCTTAGCTGACTCAGTTCCTTGGGCCCTTCCATTTGGATTAGAGGAGGGAAGCGTTCGCACACAAAGTGGTTATTCTGGCAGAAAGAGGACGTGACGTCCCCGAGCACCTGAATACTGGGGAAATGACTCAAGGTGAGTGCAACTCACTCGTATGCATATTACCTCCATCTAGCATGTGAGTGTGTGTGTGTGTGCGTGGGTGTGTGTGTGTGTGCATGTGTGTGTGTGAGTGCATGTGTGTGTGTGCATGTGTGTGTGTGTGTGTGTATGTAATGTATGTTTCCTCTAATGATGGTAGCGTTTTGATGGCACAGTGTAACTGGTGCTATGTGTTTGCTATGGGGGGGGGTCAGCCTTATGTTCCCACAGCCCTGTGTTCCCACATTTCCTATGGTTAGGGTTAGGGGTAGGTATAACCCTAATCATAGAAAATGCAGGACTAGGCAAGCTCCCTGCTATGGCATCCTGTGGAAGCAAGGGTGTCCTGCAGTGGGTTCCTGATTGCTGGGCTCGGTGTTTACCCACGGAAATCTGGGTTAATCATAAAAACTAAAGAGGAAAAGCAAGAAGTCCATTAAAGGAGAGGAAAAAAAAATTCAATTGAAAACCTGTAATTGTGTTGTCACAGCTCAATGAGATTCATTCCTGGCAATGCCATTACAGGACAATTATTCAAGGTAATCTGTCGAATCTTCTCTCTCTGTTCCCATCTGTGCCCCTGTCCCATTTTCCCTCTAGAATAAGTGATAGAGCGCTTAGCGGAAAGCTAGCCTGTTGAGCACAAAGATTTCCAGTAACTTACCTGATTACCGCCCTCATACAGTAGTTTATCAGGGAAAGGGACATGGAGAATGTTCCTGTTCTACCTCTTTAGATTCTGTCCATCTTTTTTCCTCTCTTTTTTTTCTTCTCCTCACTGCTGTCTCTCTTTACACATGGTGGACCAACAGCTTCAGGCACAATACTTAGTCTAGTTGTCTGGCTTCTTACTGAAGGGTTAATGCAAGACATTGTGAAGGTCAGTGTGGAGAAGGCAGTGAGTCAGAATGCCTTGACGAGAGATGTCTGACAAGCGGGGTGATTGAACGCTTGACTGACACGTGGTGTCGGCGGAGTAGAAGGGCGAAAACAAGGGTCTCCCTCTGGGCTCGACTGCTGTTCTGCATGATGCATTTACGCTCACAGGGAGACGGGGTGCAATGACCTTCGGACAGCATCTGGTTAAGAATGAGTGGAACACTCAGTACAGCAAGTTCTCCAGCAGGCCACAGACCCCCATTCACTCACTTTCTGTTCATGTTAGCTTATAGCTAGGACATGCAATTCAACATGATGTCAGGATGGGTGTTTTTGTGTTTTTGGTCTCTCTTGTGAATGAAAAGACATGGAATAGTGATGACTGATACTTCCATGTTTTTTCTGGTTCCTAACTATTCTTATTTTCTGAAAAGGTCTGAAAATATTTCCTCATTCATATTAGAGAGCTCAAAGTGACTCGGATAAACTTTAAACTTTTTTTTACAGATATTCCAGTTTCTACTGTTGACATGCTTTGTATTCTGACAATGCCAGGTAAAATGTCTGAAGAAGAACCTAATAGGGAAGCTCACAACCTCTAAGTCAATGTGGCCAACCCAAAATACATTGTTTTTCTCTCTACTAAAAGCTGAGAGGGCCTGACCTATTTCTAGACAGACTTGATGTGTCCAAAATAAATCCCATTTAATTAGCAGAGGAGGCCAGTTGCCTCACCTTCATGCTCTGGACTGTACTTCATCCAAACCCAGTATCAACCAAGCATGTTGGGGAGAGGGATTAGCTTTTAGCATCCCCAAAAGAGGGTCTTTTAATGACTTTCTTTTGATACAACAAAGTCATGCTAGCGTCTCTAAGCGTTCCCAGGAGTGTGTGATAGCATGGCTGTCTAGAAACTTTCAGCAGGGCTGTCACTTATGGGAAGGTGAGGAGTTATTGACACTAATCGTTAGAGGCAAGGTAAGGCAAGAGGGCTTGTTTGGAAGAGCTAATGGATTGCAAGTGGTTCTGGGAAAAGGTAACATTTAGAGGAAATGAAAGACAGTTGGCATCTGGGGCGTGTTGAAGGAATTTTGAGGACGTAAATGTCCTTGGTCAGGCACACTTGGATTGACCCCACATGATTTAATTTCTTCACAACACTTTGATATAGGCTACTTTACAAAACCAAGCAAATAAAAAAATGTTTTAACTTTACTTGAGGTTTTTGACACATGATTCTGTCAGTAACATTTGTCACAAACAACATTACATGTAATAACACTCTTTGATGTTCATGACAGTTGTCATTAAGTGTC